>BQNB010009128.1:0-66925 GCA_026074375.1 Tanacetum coccineum
CAGTACTAACATTTTGTACTGTCAGTACAAATTACAACTAGCGGTACTAACTAATATAACTAACGGTACTAAGTCAGGAATGCATAATTCCTAACAAAACCCATTCCCCAAGGCTGCGATTTGATTACAAAGAACCCCTACTTGATCCCTGACACACGCATGTGCCACGTGGGCACATTCAAGGCTTTCTATTGGTCGAAAAAGACAAAATGACGCATATGGGATAAGAACAAGGTCAAAGGCGATTTTAATGATGATTGGCTGAGATTGATGTTTTCCATAAATAATTTTGGAATGATTGGAAGATGATTGGTGGTTTTTACCTCAAGGATAAGAACAAGACTTCCCCTCACGGTTATAAATAGAGATGAGATCACTCAGTGAAAATCATCTAGTTTTAGGGAGTAGTGTAGCTTTTATTTACCAGCTTATTTTAAAGCTTTTTTGTCTTTTAAATATTGATTTTGTACTTTCCAAGCATTGTTACCATCAAGGATTGATCAAAAGAAGTGAGTTCTCATTTTATTTTTACAGCTATTTACTGTTCAGCTTATTGAAGTGCTTATTGTTCCCTTTGTATGTTTATTAATGTTGCTATTTGCTTATTTGAGCTTTGTTATGACTTAGAGTTCCTTGTTCTTGTTATTCATCAAATCTGTCCTAAAAAGCCTTTAAACTGCTTATTCTTATTGCTTATTATTAAGTGCTTATCTCTGCATTCTTACTGCTTATTAAGCCTTAATATAGTTAGTTTATCATCTGTTTTTGGTAATCTTGGTTTAAAGCAGTTAAAATCAAGGTTATAATGAAATAAGTGTTTTTAAAGGAGTGTTTGGGACAAGAGTCAAAATGGGTCAAAAGAGTGTTAAAACTGTTTTGGGTCATAAATCCAACTTTGTCAATCTCTTTTAGGCTATTTTAATTAGTTTTTATAAGTTGTTCAAGTTTAAATCTAAATTTTAAGTATTTTCTACAAGTGTCTTAAATCTGTGGTTCTCAAACTAATTGCATCAGCTTCTTGAATTATTTTAGTCACCTTTGATTAGTGGGTCTTTAGTTGTTGTTTTTCATGCTTGTTATGTTCCTTATATGAAGTATAACGAGTTTCAATACAAATACGCACGTGAATTGCCATTGAGTAATTAGTCTAAATTCTGTCAATAGTGTCTATAGTTTTCAAAAGTTTCAAGCCTTTTTACAAGCTCAAATGTATGTTAGCAAAGCTTGTTTAAGGGTCTTGCTATTGATAATACAAAGCTCTTTAGACATCTAGCATTTAGCAGGCGTGTTTCTTTTTGAGTGTCTTAGAATTCAGCTTGTGATAGCTTTAATGAAGTATGCAAATAGCCATTTAGAGTTTTTAAAAAACTCAAAAACAATTCAGCAAAAGTGACTTTTAACTCTGCTTATTAGTCGTTTTCTTGTAAAATCAGGTTTTCTGTTTTGCCGAAGCGCTTATATACATGTTAATGCTTAATTTACTGCGTCGAGGATTGGTATTAGGTTTTGGTTTTAATCGCTGCATAGTAGCTTATTTAGTCTAGGCGCTGTAGAAGGGCTTTATTCAAGCTCAGAAGCCAAGTCAGTTGTAAGGCAACAAGCCTTAAAACATTTTAGTATCAAGTCATGTTTACAAATGGCTTATTTTCCTGGGTTATTTATAAGTTTGGTCAAAGTTGTTTTACAAAAGCTTCTTATTTTGTTTAAAATTTTGTAGTTATTTTAAAAAGCCAATTTTAAAAAAAATTCAAAAAGGAAGCCCGCAGGGGTTGGGGGTCCATGAGACCCCCCTTCTTAAAACATGCCTTAACACACATGCACTACCACTAGCCCTTGGATCTTTTCCATTTATCATTTGCTAAAATTTAATATATTACGGTGTAATTTCTAGCGTGTTAGCTCTATAAGATGTTTGCTGTTTAACAGTCTTTTTATAAGCAGTTTTTCAAAAGTCTTATTTTTCGTTGAATTTTCATAGCTTAAGTATTTACCCTGATTTTTTCAAAATTTTATAAATGTAGTTTGTTATTTTTTAATAATATTTTTATGGATTAAAAGATGTTTTAAATTAATAATAAATTGTAAAAAAAGTCAAAAATTTAAGAGCCTGTTTTCGTGAAATTTTTCTTTTTTCATTTAGGACTTTTTAAAATAAGGCTTGCTTTTCTAGGGTTAAAATTTAAAGTTTTTAGGTTTTTAGGTCGCGTTTTAAAATCCACGTTAGCGTTTTTCGTGTTTAATCGTGTTTGCTCTGATTTATTTTCTTACCTCTTACTTGTCTTTGCAATCAATTCTGTAGGAATTAGAAAACAAAATCCAAAAATCTTTAATATATTCAAAATCCGATCCTAGAACGTATCAATTAACGAAAGTTTAATTTCTTACCATCGCACAGGAACAAAAACGACCCAGGAAAAGACTAGAAGGGGTCACCTTCAAAATCGATACTTCCGGAATTATATTTTATTTGTGAGTTGGTTAGTTGCTTTTTAAAAGTGATTTACCAGTTTACCTATATATATATATATGAGGGACCTAATCACGGATTGCTCTCCAGCCTATCTAAAAGTCCAAAAGATATTCTCCCCACAGAAAAGGTAGCCAGAAGCTTCGAGCAGCCTCCTCGTATGTTGGGAAGCAGGCGATAACGGGACATGTCCAAGTATTGCTACTTTCAAGAAGACCATGGATATGACACTAACGATTCCTGACAACTAAGGAGCCAGATCGAAGAATCTGTGAAGTCAGGTCAACTCTCCCACCTTGTAAAAGGGATCATGAAGGAAAGAGCAAAAACATTTGACAGCCAACGGGGAGAAAAGAAAGAAAAAAGAACTACTCTAGCCGAAGCACCTATACTTATGATAAATAAGAAGGAAGCTTGCACAAGGAGCAGCACATCTAAAAGCCCCACCTTCGAAGGAAGGGAAATCACATTCCCCCTAGTAACGAAGGGCATCAACTCCTCAGAACAGGTCATCATAAAAGCTAGGATCTTCAGAAGAGAGGTAGGCCAGGTACACATGGATACTGGCAGCTCATGCGAGGTCATCTATGAACATTGTTTCTTGAAATTGAAGCCCTTTATCCAAGCGTCTAAGGTGGATTCGCAAGTCCCGTTGGTTGGATTTTTGGGGGAAAAGTCCTGGGCCATTTGAGAAGTTCTTTTGGAGATCACGATAGGCGACACTCCTCTCTCAAGAAGCGAGACTCTCAACTTCGTCATCGTAAGGTCTAATTCCCCATACAATATGCTGTTAGGAAGGACAACAATACAGAAGATGGGGATGGTAGTCTCCATGATCCACGAGGCCGTAAAATTCCATACCATCTAAGGAATCAGAACTATGTTCTCAACACACGAATCTGACAAAATAGGAGAAGGTGTAAAGAAAATCAAAGAAACCTCCCCAGCAAATACAGAAGGGGTTCTCAGCTGCAGTGATGCTGAAGAACAGATTGTCGTCAACAGCAAGTACCCCGAACAGACAGTCACCATCGGAAAGCAGCTACCATAACACTTCAAAGAAAGGTTATGAAATCTCCTAAGAACCAACGTAAATGTCTTTGCGTGGACTCATGCTGATGTGACGGGGATCCCCAGAACCATTACAGATGACAGGAAACCCTTCAACATGGAACACAAATTGAATGAGTAAAGCCACATCAAACCAATCAAACAAAAAAGACAAAGCCTAGGTCCTGATCGTAGCACATCAGCGCGTAAAGAGGTGGAAGAGCTCACAAGGGCAGGGATATTACGAGAGGCCGCACATCAGACATGGGTAGCCAACCCAGTCATGGTAAAGAAAAGTGACGGAGGATGGAGAATGTATGTTGACTTCACATATATAAACAAAGCCTGCCCAAAAGACTGTTACCCTTTGCCCGAGATCGATTGGAAGGTAGAATCCCTCTTTGGATTCCGCCTAAAGTGCTTCCTGGACGCTTACAAAGGCTACCACCAGATCTAAATGGCAGAAGAAGACGAAGACAAGACAGCATTCTTCGCAGGAGAAGGAGTCTACTGCTACCGAAAGATGCCCTTCGGTTATAAAAAACACAGGAGCAAAATATCAAAGACTAGTAGACAAGGTTTTCAACGAGCAAATTGGAAGAAATCTCGAAGCCTACGTCGATGATATGGTTATCAAAAGTACCTCGGAAGAAGACATGCTGACAGATATAAAGGAAACTTTTCAAAGGTTTCGATCGATCAACATGAAGCTTAAGAAGTGTTCCTTTGGCGTTAAGGAGGGCCCATTTTTAGGACACCTCATCACTAAGCAGGGAATATGAGCTAACCCCTCAAAGGTAAAAGCTATCGCCGACACCTAACAACCAAAAATGCTCAAGGACATACAAAGCCTCAATGGAAAATTAGCAGCCCTTAGCCGATTTCTGTCAAAAGGCGCCAAAAGGTCCTTTCCTTTCTTCAAAGTACTCAAAAGTTGTACATATAAAAAGGACATACAGTGGACACAAGAAGCAGCAGCGGCACTCCAAGAAATGAAGAAACTTGTGGAGACTTTGCCAACGCTCACAATGCCAATACATGCGAAAGTTCTAATGATGTATCTCGCAGCTTCGACGGAAAGCTTAAGCGTAGCTCTATTCGCGAGAAAGGAAGAAGGACAGGTTCCCATTTACTTTGTAAGCAGAGTCTTACAGGGAGCCGAGCTCAACTATCCTATACTAGAAAAGCTCATACTAGCATTGGTACACGCAGTGAGAAGGCCGCGAAGATAGTTTCAGGTACATACGGTAGCGATCCTAACTAACTCTCCTATCAAACAGGCACTTACAAAACCCAAAAAGTCAGGGCATGTAGCTAAATGGGCAATCAAGCTAGGAGAACATGACATCGTGTTTCGAGCAAGGGGCGACAGCAACAAAGAAACGTCAAAATATTTTTTAATCGAAGCACCCCCCGAAGATAACAGGAAGGAAGTAGGAAGAAAGACGGACACAAAGCTAGAGGAAACGAAACCAAGCTGTGAGTGGAAGCTTTATACTGATAGAGAATCAAGCTCTGACGGTTCAGGCGCATGATTGATGCTGATAGAACCCAAAGGTAAAGAGTATACTTATGCTCTACGTTTCAAATTTGAAACAACAAATAACAAAGCAAAATACGAAGCACTATTAGCGGGGCTAAGAATAGCATAAGAAATGGAAATCGTAAACTTGGCGATCTTTGTAGACTCCCAACTATTGGTAAATCAAATAAAGAGAATCTACGCAGCCAAACAACCAGCCATCAGAGAATATCTACAAAGAAAAAAGGAAACCCTAAGAAGGTTTAGGAGCTACACAATCGAGCACATTAGGAGAAATCAAAACAAGAAAGTTGATGCCTTAAGCAAACTAGCTTCGATGACCTTCGAGCATCTCACTAAAGAAGTACTAGTCAAAGTTCTAGCGAGAAGGCCAATAGAGGAAAAGAAGGTTTTGCAGGTCGAAACCAAAGACGAGGAAAGCTGGATGACCCCCATCTACGAGTATTTGCTGAGCGGTTTACTACCAGAAGACTCTAAAGAGTCCATGAAGATAAGAATTAAGGCACCCCAGTACAGGCTAATTAAAGGTAGCATATACAAGAAGTCTTTCTACACACCATGGCTTCGCTGCATAGCTCTACCAAAGACAGACGATGTAATAAAATAAATACACGAAGGTTCTTGCGGTTTTAATAAGGAGCCACCTTCAATGGTGGTCAGAATAACAAAGCAAGGATATTATTGGCCGTCAATGCATAAAGATGTTGCAAGAATAATTCAAGATTGTGAGAAATGCAAAGAGCAATTTGCGGTGAGGAAAAGAACAGAAATCAGGGCAATAGCAGCTGAAAATGCATGGACATTTAGTCATTAGGGATTCAGCATCACAGGACCCCTACCAACGGCCCTATGGGGACTGAAATTCTTGTCAATAGTCATAGAACACTCTATGAAATGGATAGAAGTAAAGCCTTTGACCACTGAAAATGCAAGACATATAGAAAGATTTATATGGGAATATGTGGTGTGTAGATTCGGAGTGCCACAAATAATCAGTTCAAAGGACGATAAACACTTCAAAGAAGGCATTTTTATAGACCATTGCAGAGGATTGAAAATCACACAATCTTTCTTCCCCATCACAAAACACATAGAGATAATAAGCAGAATCAAAAAGCAACTAACTCGAAGCCAACAAGGATGGGTGGACGATTTACCTCAGGTATTGTGGATACACAGAACACTTCCAAGAAATAATCAAAAGGAGACACCGTTTAGCCTAACCTACGGCTCTGAAGCCATAATCCTGACAATAAAAAATAATGTAGCTAAAGATGACAGAGGAAGAACGAAGGAAATGACAAAAAGAAAGGAAAGAAAGGAAGTAGCTTTGATTGAAGAAGCTTACTATCAAAACGAGCTGCGCAGGTACCACAATAAAAGGAGCAATCATTCTACCTACAAGGTAGGAGATTTCATTTTACTATTGCAAAACAACACAGAAAACCCGCAGGTATGGCAGGGTCCTCATATGATAAGAGAAGTTTATGAAGGAGAACTCTACTGTTGGGATTAAAAGCCTTCTTGAAGTTACTGCTGATAAGTTAATGCTGCTGGTGTATAATTTACTACTACTGGTGTTTAGAGTTAATGCTGCTAGTACAAAAGTTACAACTGCTCAAAGATTAAGACTGCTGAAAGAGTTTCTACTGTCAAAAGAGAATGGATAAAGACAGAAGAAAGGATCAAGATTGTTTGGAGAATAAGATTACTTACGTGATAAGTATTAGTTATTTATAAAATAGATCAAAGAGAATTTTCTAAGTCTTAGAAATATATTGTAAATCGACTAGGACTCCTTGGTGTATAAAAAGAGGTCCTAGGGCATAGAGTTTGATATCTTTTGTTTTGATATCTTTATAGCTTCAAGGTTTTGTAACCCTAATACTAGTTAGAGTATTCGTATTAATATATTGAAGCTTTGTTTGTTAATATGTGTGTTTATTAGAATTACTGTTCTATTGCATATTCTTCTTATTGATCAAAGATTAGTGTTGGGAATTATTTATTCATGACTTAGTACCGTTAGTGATAATATTTAGTATCGATAGTTATAGTTAGTATCGACAGTACAAAGTGTTAAGTACTGCTTAGTCAGTTAGTACCGTTAGAAGAAAATAGTTAGTACCGTTTAAGAGATATGTATGAGATATTATAGGAAAAGATATGTATTATCTTTTATGCATTTTTGTAAGCCTATTAGGGTTTATCCTTAGTCTATAAAAGGATCCCTCACGGTATAGTTAGAGACATTAGTTCAATATACATCTCATACAATCATATCTCATAGTTAGTAATCTGTAATCACTTTAACATATTAATAGAAATCAAAGTTTAGTTTATTCATTGTTCTTCTTAATACTATTGTGTAGATTCCGCATATACAATTAGTATTCATAGTCAGTGTTTCTATATAGTCAATCTGTATTTATACAAGTTGGCTATCACCCTTAGCAGGCTGCAAAGATCTGTTCAGTTTGGGACTCACAAGTGGTATCAGAGCCTGTGAGAAACTTTGAGTAAGAAGAACAAAAACCAGTTATAAATCTCTATCTTACAAAACTAATCATGTCTGGTTCACAAGATGAAATTCCACCACCACCACCACCATCATCATCACAAACACCAACACAACAATCCTCCCCTAAACATGATTGTTGAACTTGTTTAACTTCATGTTTCTTCAGGTTAATCTTCTTAAATTCTTGGAGGATGTAGGAACATTATTTGGCCCATACAGACTATCCAATCTGGGAAGTTATACAAAATGGGAATGGTCCTGTATCAATCACCACAGATACACAAGGTCAAATCAAGGTTCTGCCTCCAAGGACTGCAGAAGAGATCCTAGCCAGAGAAAGAGAATGAAAAGCTAGGACCACTTTGCTTATGGCTTGACCAGAATGATCGTCTTGCCTAAATTTCATAGATGACTGATCAAAAGAGAAGTGAGAAGCATCAAATCCAGATTTGGTGGAAATGACAAATCAAAGAAGGTGCAAAAGTATATTCTAAAGCAACAGTATGAAGGTTTCTCTGTATCAAACTCAAAAGGACTGCATAAAGGGTATGAGAGGTTCCAAAGGCTTCTGAGTCAATTAGAGATTCATGGGGCAGGTGTATCCACTAAGGATGCAAATCAGAAATTCCTTAGATCTCTACCTTCTGCCTGGTCTCAAGTTTCCTTAATCATAAGGACCAAGCCAGGAGTGGACAGTCTCAGCTTTGATGATCTGTATAATAATCTAAGAGTTTTTTGGAATGATGTAAAAGGCACCTACTGCATATCATCCCTAGCACGCAAAATGTAGCATTTGTCTCTGAGAACACCAGCAGTACTAATGATGTTAGTACCGTTTATAGTGTTTCTAATACTTTTAGTCAAAACTCACAGTATGAAGAAACTTCATTATACTCCTTACTTGCAAATCAATCTAGTTGCCCTCAATTAGATCATGAGGACTTGGAACAGCTTGATGAATTTGACTGTAAAGAAATGGACTAAATGGTAGGTGGCCATGAGTTTCGATGAGAATGAAAAAGTTCTACAAAAAAGACTAGTAGAAAGTTTACAATTTGATGCAAAGGAACTATTGGTTTTGATGAAAAAAAAACAAAAAAAAGAAAAAAAAAAAAAAAAAAAAAAAAATAAACTATAAGTCGAGTGCTACAATTGTCATAAGATAGGCCATTTTGCTAAAGAGTGTAAAACCAAGGGAAATCAAAATAGTAGGAGGAGAGATGCTTAGAACTCTGGCAATAAGGATGGGAGAAGATCTGGTAAGCAGGAAGACTCAAAAGCATTGGTGACTATTGATGGAGAAGGTATAGATTGGACCAGTCACTCAGAAGAAGAAGAAGATTATGCTTTGATGGCTTGCAACAGCTCAGGATCAGACACAGAGGTAAATTCATGTTCAAATGAGTGTAAAGAGTCTTATGCTAAACTTAAAAAACTATATGATGCACAGAGAGAACAACTTAGTAATGCAAGCATAGAAATAAAGGCATATACTCAAGGTCTAAAGAAAGTTGAAGCACAATTAGTTGCTCATCAACAAGGTCAACTTTGGTATGAAGAAAAGATAAGGTTTATGAAAATAGACTTAGATGATAAAACAGATGTCCTAACATACCATAAGAAACTATTGGCAGAAGCTCAAAAAGAAAAAGAAGATTTAAAAGCTAAAGTAGAAAAATGGCACAACTCTTCTAAAAATCTTGGTAAACTACTAAATACCCAAATGAGTGCTAATGATAAATTTGGGCTTGGGTATGGGGATCACAGATATGATGGCATTTTGAGTTATGAAAATGAAGTTTTACAAAGTGTATTTATGAATAAGGAAAGTGAGTTAGAAAAACAACCTTTGTATGATAGGTTTGTTACAGCAGGAGGAATGCATGCTGTACCCCCACCCATGACAGGGAATTACATGCCATCTGGACCTGATGTAGAAATAGATTACTCTCAATTTACATATGGTCCAAATCAGTCTCAACCTAGTGAATCTGAAACCCAAACCAGTGACTTTGATACTTGTGAATCAGATTGTAGTGTTGAAACACATGAATCTTTGCCTGAACCAACTGTAAATGAACCCAAAGTAGTAAATCAACCTAAGGTTTGGTCTGATGCTCCTATAATTGAGGAGTATGAATCAGATAGTGAAGATGAACATGTGTCTCAACCTAAAAAAGAATAGGAACGACCTAGTTTTGCTAATACTAATAAGCAAGTAAAAACTCATAGGGAAACTGTTAAGAATTAATTCACACATAGTAAAAATCCTACAGTTGACAAGAAAAGGTTATGATATGGGTTTACTGCAAGAGCATGTTTTGTATGTGGTAGTTTTAGTCATCTAATTAGAGATTGTGATTTCCATGAAAAGAGGATGGCTAAACAAGCTGAGTTAAACAATAGCATGAGAAAGAAGTCTAGTCAAAGGGAGATAAGGCCAATTTGGAACAATGTGCAAAGAGTGTATCATAAAAACCAATTTGTTCCTACAGCAGTACTAACTAGAACTGGGAAAATTCTAGTTAATACTGCTAGAGCTAGCGGTACTAATAATGTTAGTACTGCTAGGCATGATTTTAACAGACAGGCAGTACTAACTAATGTTGCCAGGAAAATTAGTACTGTTAAACCTTTTGTGAATAAAGTTAGACCAAAAACTGTTTTTCATAAAACTCATTCACCATTTAGAAGGCCTTTTAATAACACAACAGCACTTAAAACCACTTTTACAAAGCAAAAAGTTAATACTGCTGGGGTTAATTCAGTTAGTGCTGTTGGGGGAAAAAGGGAAACTGCTGTTAAGCCCTCAGCAGGTTGTAATTGGAGACCACAAAGTCACCACATCTGGCAAAATGTCTCCAAATACAATGGTGGATCCAGTCTTAGAAATTGTTTCACTTTCAAAGATCCACTAGGCAGACTCAAGCCCAAACAGGCTTGGGTCCCTAAGAGAATCTAATCTCTTTTACTTGATGTGCAGGATTATCCACATAGAGCTTTACAGAACAAAGGAATAGTTGATAGTGGATGTTCCAGGCACATGACTGGAAACAAGGCCTACCTTGCTGAATATCAAGACTTTAATGGTGGCCCTGTTGCTTTTGGAGGTAGTAAAGGTTACATAACTGGTAAAGGTAAAATAAAAACAGGAAAGTTAGATTTTGAGGATGTGTGCTTTGTGAAAGAACTTCAGCATTTCAATCTCTTTTCTGTGTCACAAATGTGTGACAAAAAGAAAGAACCAAAAGTTCTGTTTACTGACTCTGAATGTCTTGTTTTGTCTCCTGAATTTAAGTTACCTGATGAAAATCAAGTATTACTTAGAATCCCTAGACAAAACAATATGTACAGTTTCAATTTAGAGAACATTGTTCCTTCAGGAGGTTTAGCTTGTTTAATTGCAAAGGCCACAATTGATGAATCTAACAAATGGCATAGGAGGTTGGGTCATGTTAACTTTAAAAACTTAAACAAACTTGTGAAGGGAAACCTTGTAAGAGGTTTACCTTTAAAGATTTTTCAAAATGACCACACTTGTGTTGCTTGTCAGAAAGGAAAGCAACACAAGGCCTCCTGTAAGGCCAAATCAGTGAGGCTCAATCAGTCATTCCTTACAGCTTCTCATTTGGATTTTGATTGGACCTACTTTGGTAAGGACTTAAAACCATAAGACTTATAGGCCTGGTTATCACTTGATGATTTTAGCAGGTTTAGTTGGGTATTCTTCTTAAGAACTAAGGATGAAACTAGTGGAATCCTTAAGGACTTTATAAGACAAATAGAGAACCAATTAAATCAAAAGGTTAAAACAATTAGATGTGATAATGGTACAGAATTTAAGAACAGGGATTTTATTGAATTATGTGGGTCAAAAGGGATCAAGAGGGAATACAGTAATGCCAGAACTCCACAACAAAATGGAGTTGCTGAAAGAAAGAACAAGACCCTTATTGAGGCTGCTAGGACTATGCTAGCAGATTCATTTTTACCTAACACTTTTTGGGCTGAATCAATTAGTATTATGTTCCTAATATGGTATTAGTGACCAAGCCTCATAATAAGACACCTTATGAACTTGTAACTGGTAAAATACCAATCATAAGCTACATAAGACCTTTTGGGTGCCATGTGACCATCTTGAATACCATTGACCATCTGGGCAAGTTTGATGGGAAATCAGATGAAGGGTTTTTAGTTGGGTATTCTCTACAAAGCAAGGCTTTTAGGGTATACAATTTAGAAACCAAGAGAGTTGAGGAAAACCTGCACATAACCTTTTTAGAAAATAAACCAAATGTTGCAGGGAAGGACAACTTTGGCTATTTGATCTTGATTATTTAACTGATTCAATGAATTATCAACCTGTGAGATCAGAGAATCAAGCTAACAAACATGCAGGTCCACAAGAAGCTAATCACAATGCAGGTACACAAGATAATATTGATGCAGGTGATTCTGAAAAAGAGGATGAATCTGCTCAGGACTACTTTGTACTGCCTATATGGTCTTCTTATTCTTCAACAGTCAAGAGATCAACAGCAAAGGATGCAGGTGAAGCACCTAACAAACATCCTGATTTAAAGACAGATGAGAAGCCAGTAGATAAGGAAGATCAAGTCTTTTTGGATGAACTTAAAAGACTTAAAGGTAAGAAAAATATATGCTAATGATGCCAGCTGAATCTCTCAGGAAGAGTTTTTGCTCAAGAAAGCTGATATTTGGGGCTTCAACAAGCTGGAGCATGCTAAAGCTAGCAGTAAACTAACATTATTAATACTGTTTAGCAACACCAGTTAGTACTGACAGTGCTTTATGATGGACTAATCCTTCTCTGATCCAGCCAATGCCTGTACCAAGATTGACTCAGAAATACCTGCACTTGAGGAAATATATAAAAATCATTACTGATGGTATTTTTACAAATTCATCTATGAAGATGCTTGGTGGGGGGGGGGGGGTATGGTGCATGTGGCTGACTTCACAAACTTAGAACCTGTTATGAATGTTAGTCATATTCCCACATCAAGGATTAACTCTATTCATCCTTCAACTTTCATTCTTGGAGATCCACAATCAGCAGTTCAAACAAGAAGTAAAGTGACTAAAAGTTCTAGAGCCCATGCTTTTGTAAGTTATATTCCAAATGCCAAAGGAGAAAATAATCATAAGGACTTCCCAGCATTTGTTTATTTGCTTGTTTCCTTGTCTCAAAATGAACCCAAGAAATCTCTGAAGTACTTGAAGATGAAAGTTGGGTTATGCTATGCAGAAGAAATTGCTGCAGTGCTAAAATTCCAGAAAGTTGTGGATTCTTTTTGTAAACATTTGTCTTATAGGAAGAAGGCAATTGGAACCAAATGGGTTTTATAGAAATAAGAAGGACGAGAAGAGGAGTTGTGGTTAGAAAAAAAGGCAAGGTTAGTTTCTCAGGGACATAAGGCAAGAGGTAAGGGATAGATTATGAATGAGGTTTGTTGCTCCTGTGGCCAGGGATTAAAGTCCATAGGATCTTTTAGCCTTTGCCTCTTACATGGTATTCATAGTCCTATCAATTGATTGGTGAAAAGTGCCTTCCTTTATGGCAAAATTGATGAGGAGGTCTATGTGTCTCAACCACCTGGTTTTATAGATCCTCAATATCCTAAGAAGGTCTACAAAGTAGTGAAAGCTCTCTATGGTTTACACCAAGCTCCCAGAGCCTGGTATGCTACTTTATCTACTTTCTTGTTGAAGAATGGATACAGAAGAGGAACTATTGACAAGACTCTTTTCATTAAGAAGGACAAACATGATATCATATTAGTACAAGTTTATATGGATGATATCATATTTGGTTCTACAAAGAAATCTTGGTGTGATGATTTTGAGGCATTAATGAAGAGTAGATTTCAGATGAGTTCTATGGGAGAGCTCACCTTCTTTCTTGGATTACAAAGTCAAACGAAAGAAGATGGTATTTTTTTATCATCAGATAAGTAAGTTTTGCAGAAATCCTGAAGAATTTAGATTTTGTCAGTGTAAACTGCAAGTACATCCAATTGAGAACACCAAAAAGCCTTTAGTCAAAGATGAGGAAGCTAGTGATGTGGATGTACATCTTTATAGATCCATGATTGTTTTTCTTTAATGTAAACATGAGACCTGCTTTCTAGACTGATATTATGTTTTTTGCAGTCTGGCTTGCTCTAGGTTTCAGGTCACTCCAAAGACCTCTCATCTAAGTGTTGTTAAGAGAATCTTTAGGTATCTAAAGGGCAAACCCAAACTGGGCCTTTGGTATCCTAGAGTGTCCTCATTTGACATTGTTGATAGTGGATGTTCCAGGCACATGACTGGAAACAAGGCCTACCTTGCTGAATATCAAGACTTTAATGGTGGCCCTGTTGCTTTTGGAGGAAGTAAAGGTTATATAACTGGTAAAGGTAAAATAAAAACTAGAAAGTTAGATTTTGAGGATGTGTGCTTTATGAAAAAACTTCAGCATTTTAATCTCTTTTCTGTGTCACAAATGTGTGACAAAAAGAACAAGGTTTTGTTTACTGACTCTGAATGTCTTCTAACAAAGCATATTGCCATTAGGCAAGAATCCAGTATATCACTCCAAAACAAAGCATATTGCCATTAGGTATCACTTCATCAGGGATGCTTATGAGAAGAAACTTATACAAGTGCTTAAAATCCACACTAATGATAATGTAGCTGATCTTCTAACCAAGGCATTTGATGTTAGTAGGTTTTACTTCTTGGTTGTTACTATTAGAATGATCAATCCATAAGTTGCATCAGTTAAGGGGAGGCAATATGATTTGTTGTATAGTTTGTATGAACTGATCAGTATACAGAAGCATTTTTAACCATCGGTGATGAATTTCAAGAAGTTCATTGGGTTTCAAGAGTCCTTGGGAAGAGATACAGATGGTATTGCAATATTGCTGTTGCCAAACTTGTTCAATTTTTTATTGGCACAAGTTAGTACCGACAGTGCAACGTTAGTACCGTTGGGCAATGATAGTACCGCTATAGAGACGTTGAAGAAAATACCACCAAGGGTACAAAGTGTCACACCCCGCCAAGGCGGAAACGCGAGGCGTAAACAAGAATGGATATCATCACAACACATGGTGTCTATATAGGATAAAGAGTATTATTTAAGAACAGAAAGATTTATATTGAATTCTTATGGGTCAAATGGGGATAAAGAGGGAAATACAGTTTTGCATAAAAATCCACAATAAAATGGAGTTGCTGAAAGAAAGTACTGGACCCTTATTGAGGCTGCTAGGACTATGCTAGCAGATTCATTTTTACCTAACACTTTTTGGGCTGAAGCAGTTAGTACTGCTTGTTACATTCTTAATAGGGTATTAGTGATCAAGCCTCATAATAAGACACCTTATGAACTTGTTAAACACTGGTAAAATACAATCATAAGCTACATAAGACCTTTTGGGTGCCATGTGACCATCTTGAATACCATTGACCATCTAGGCAAGTTTGATGGGAAATCAGATGAAGGGTTTTTAGTTGGGTATTCTCTACAAAGCAAGGCTTTTAGGGTATACAATTTAGAAACCAAGAGAGTTGAAGAAAACCTGCACATAACCTTTTTAGAGAATAAACCAAATGTTGCAGGGAAAGGACCAACTTGGCTATTTGATCTTGATTATTTAACTGATTCTATGAATTATCAACCTATAAGATCAGAGAATCAAGCTAACAAACATGCAGGTCCACAAGAAGATGTAGAAATAGATTACTCTTAATTTACATATGGTCCAAAACAGTCTCAACCTAGTGAATCTGAAACCTAAAATAGTGACTTTGATACTTGTGAATCAGATTGTAGTGTTGAAACACATGAATCTTTGCCTGATCCAACTGTTAATGAACCCAAAGTAGTAAATCAACCTAAGGTTTGGTTTGATGCTCCTATAATTGAGGAATATGAATTAGATAGTGAAGATGAACATGTGTCTCAACCTACAAAAGAACAGGAACAACCTAGTTTTTCTAGTACTAATAAGCAAGTAAAAACTCCTAGGGAAACTGTTAAGAATCAATTCACATATAGTAAAAATCCTACAGTTGACAAGAAAGGGTTGAGATTTGGGTTTACTGCAAGAGCATGTTTTGTATGTGGTAGTCTTAGTCATCTAATTAGAAATTGTGATTTCCATGAAAAGAGGAAGGCTAAACAAGCTGAGTTAAACAATAGCATGAGGATGAAGTCTAGTCAAAGGGAGATTAGACCAATTTGGAATAATGTGCAAGGAGTGAATCATAAAAACCAATTTGTTCCAACAGCAGTACTAACTAGAACTGGCAAAATTCCAGTTAATACTACTAGAGCTAGCGGTACTAACAATGTTAGTACTGCTAGGCATAAGTTTAACAGACAGGCAGTACCAACTAATGATGCTATGAAAGTTCATACTGTTAAGCCTATTGTGAATAGAGTTAGACCAGCAAATGTTTTTTTATAAAATTCATTCACCATTATCAAGGTCTTTTATTAACACAACAACATTTAGAACAAAATTTTCATATCAAAAGGTTAATACTACTGAGGTAAATGCAGTTAGTGCTGTTGGGGGGAAAAGGAAAACTGTTGTTAAGCCCTCAGCAGGTTGTAATTAGAGACAAAAAGGACAATACTGGCAAAATATCTCCAAATACAATAGTGGATCAAGTCTTAGAAATTGTTTCACTTTCAAAGATCCACTAGGCAGACTAAAGCCTACACAGGTGATGTAGTGTGATAAACGGGATAACTAATTGAATCTGTTGATTCTACGAATACCCAGAAACAATTCTTCTAATTATCGTTGATTCGAAAGGAATACCGATAGTTAGGCAAAATTCTTGACAAAACTGCCAAAAATAAACTTTTCATATATTTTGGAACTGAATAGCCAGATGCATAGTACAATAGTTAAATAGGAAAATGAAACTGAAACGGGCCCTAAAAGACAAACGGGCCGACAGTTATGCCAAAAACAAAAGTTTAAAATTCTCAAAAAAACACGAAAATGTAAATAACTCCTAAATTATGATGAAGAATGGATACAGAAGAGGAACTATTGACAAGACTCTTTTCATTAAGAAGGACAAACATGATATCATATTAGTACAAGTTTATGTGGATGATATCATATTTGGTTCTACAAAGAAATCTTGGTGTGATGAATTTGAGGCATTAATGAAGAGTAGATTTTAGATGAGCTCTATGGGAGAGCTCACTTTCTTTCTTGGATTACAAGTCAAACAGAAAGAAGATGGTATTTTTATCAGTCAGGATAAGTATGTTGCAGAAATCCTGAAGAAGTTTGATTTTGTCAGTGTTAAGACTGCTAGTACACCAATTGAGACCCAGAAGCCTTTAGTCAAAGATGAGGAAGCTAGTGATGTGGATGTACATCTTTATAGATCCATGATTGGTTCTTTAATGTACTTGACTGCTTCTAGGCCTGATATTATGTTTGCAGTCTGTGCTTGTTCTAGGTTTTAGGTCACACCAAAGACTTCCCATCTAAGTGTTGTTAAGAGAATCTTTAGGTATCTAAAGGGCAAACCCAAACTGGGCCTTTGGTATCCTAGAGTGTCCTCATTTGACCTGGAAGCCTACTCAGATAGTGATTATGCTGGAGCAAATCTTGACAGGAAATCCACAACAGGAGGTTGTCAATTTCTTGGCAGGAGACTTATTTCTTGGCAATGCAAAAAGCAGACCATTGTGGCTACTTCTACAACAGAGGCAGAATATGTTGCTGCTGCAAATTGTTGTGGACAAGTTTTGTGGATTCAAAATCAAATGTTAGATTATGGGTTCAATTTCATGAACACAAAAATCTACATTGATAATGAAAGTACTATATGCATTGTAAAGAATCCAGTATATCACTCCAAAACAAAGCATATTGCAATTAGGCACCACTTCATAAGGGATGCTTATGAGAAGAAACTTATCCAGGTGCTTAAAATCCATACTAACAATGTAGCTGATCTTCTAACCAAGGCATTTGATGTTAGTAGGTTCCAGTTCTTGGTTGTTACTATTGGGATGATCAATCCATAAGCTGCATTAGTTAAGGGGAGGCAATATGATTTGTTGTATAGTTTGTATGAAGTGTTCAGTGTGCAGAAGCATTTTTAAACATCAGTGACGAGTTTCAAGAAGTTAATTGGGTTTTCAAGAGTCATTGGGAAGAGATTCAGACGGTATTGAAGTATTGTTGTTGCCAAACTTGTTCATTTTTTGGTTGGCACAAGTTAGTACCGACAGTGCAAAGTTAGTACCGTTGGGCAAAGATAGTACCGCTATAGAGACGTTGAAGAAAATACCGCCAAGGGTACAAAGTGTAAATTGAAACGGTTTCTTTGATTTTAGGTTTCCTAAACCTATATAAACCCATCTCAATTGCACAGTTCACTTACGTAATCACTCTCAAATACTTTCTTCAATACAAGCCCTAATCTTTCTCTCACCGACGATCACTAATTCAACCACAATGGCTGTTCTTGAATCGTGCCCTAAGCACAATATGGTCGCTTATTTAGAGAAGACTGAAGGGAATGCAGAGTTTCATGAAGTTATTGATTTTCTTGCGCGAAGCTCCATTCATCATGCTCTCACTGTAAGTCCAGTAGTCTCTACTACATTTGTTGAACAGTTTTGGATGTCTGCTAAATCCAAAATAATCAACAATGTAAGGTACATTACTGCCAAAGTAGCTGGCAAGCCTGTGTCTATCTCTGAAGCATCCATAAGAAGTGATCCTTCAAATCTCATTCTTGGAGATCCTCAATCAGCAGTTCAAACAAGAAGTAAAGTGTCTAAAAGTTTTGGAGCCAATGCTTTTGTAAGTTATATTTAAAAGCAAAGGAGAAATAATCATAAGGACTTCCAGCATTGTTTATTTGCTTGTTTCTTATCACAAAATGAACCCAAGAAGATCTCTGAAGCATTTGAAGATAAAAGTTGGGTTGATGCTTTGCATGAAGAATTGCTGCAGTTCAAGATTCAGAAAGTTTGGATTCTTGTTGATATGCCTTATGGGAAGAAGGTAATTGGAACAAAATAGGTTTATAGAAATAAGAAGGATGAGAGAGGAGTTATGGTCAGAAATAAACCATGGTTAGTTGCTCAGGGACATAGGCAAGAGGAAGGGATAGATTATGATGAGGTTTTTTGTCTCCATTAGGCAGGATGAAGCCAAAGGATCCTTATTACCTTTCTCTTACCTATGGGCATCATAGCCTAACAAATGGATGTATAAAGTTCTTCCTTATGGCAAAATTATGTGGAGGTCTATAGGGTCTCAACCACCAGGTTTTATGATCCTAAATATCCTTAGAAGGTTCTACAATTGTGGGGGGGGTGGTGAAAGCTCTCTATGGACAATATGTATTCATAGTCAGTGTTCTATATAGTCAATCTAATAATTCAACAGTTGGCTATCACCCTTAGCAGGCTGCAAAGATCTGTTTAGTTTGGGACTCATAACATGTTTATTGTAGTCTTTTGAATTTTATAAATAATCAATCTATTAAATTTGCTTTCATTTTAGAGAAAACAATATTACTTAGAATCCCTAGACAAATCAAGTATTACTCAGAATCCCTAGACAAAACAATATATACAGTTTTAATTTAGAGAACATTGTTCCTTTAGGAGGTTTAACTTGTTTAATTGCAAAGGCCACAATTGATGAATCTAACAAATGGCATAGGAGGTTGGGTCATGTTAACATTAAAAACTTAAACAAACTTGTGACGGGAAATGTTGTAAGAGGTTTACCTTCAAAGATTTTTCAAAATGATCACACTTATGTTGCTTGTCAGAAAGGAAAGTAACACAAGGTCTCTTGTAAGTCCAAATCAGTGAGCTCTATTAGTCACTCCTTACAGCTTCTTTATATGGATTTGTTTGGACCTACATCTGTAAGGAGCTTAAACCATAAGACTTATTGCCTAGTTATCACTGATGATTTTAGCAGGTTTAGTTGGGAGTTCTTCTTAAGAACTAAGGATGAAACTAGTGGAATCCTTAAGGATTTTATAAGACAAATAGAGACCAATTAAATAAGAAGGTTAAAATAATTAGATGTGATAATGGTACAGAATTTAAGAAGAGGGATTTTATTGAATTTTGTAGGTCAAAAGGGATCAAGAGGGAATACGGTAATGCCAGAACTCCACAATAAAATAGAGTTACTGATAGAAAGAACAGGACCCTTATTGAGCTTCTAGTACTAAAATTTAGCATATTCATGTTTTACCTAACACTTTTTGGTTTGAAGCAGTAGTACCTACTTGTGTATGGTTCTTAATAGGGTATTAGTGACCAAGCCTCATAATAAGACACATTATGAACTTGTAACTAGTAAAATACCAATCATAAGCTACATAAGACCTTTTAGGTGCCATGTTACCATCTTGAATACCATTGAAAATCTAGGAAAGTTTGATAAGAAATCAGATGAAGGGTTTCTAGTTGGGTATTCTCTTCAAAGCAAGGCTTTTAGGGTATACAATTTAGAAACCATGAGAGTTGAGGAAAACCTACACATAACTTTTTTAGAAAATAAACCAAATATTACAGGAAAAGGACCAACTTGGCTGTTTAATCTTGATTATTTAACTGATTTAATGAATTATCAACCGGCGAGATTAGAGAATCAAGCTAACAAACATGCAAGTCCACAAGAAGCTAATCACAATGCAGGTACAAAAGATAATATTGATGTAGGTGATTCTGAAAAAGAAGATGAATTTGCTCAGGACTACTTTGTACTGCCTATATGGTCTTCTTATTCTACAACAGTTAAGAGATCAACAGAAAAGGATGTAGATGAAGCACCTAACAAACATCCTGATTTAAAGATAGATGAGAAGCCAGTATATAAGGAGAATCAAGTCTTTTTGGATGAACATGAAAGACTTAAGAGGCAAGAAAAGGATGCTATAAATGCAGCTGAAACTCTTAGGAAGGAATTTGCCCAAGAAACTAAAGATTTGCTTTTACAGCTGTTTGATCTTGATTATTTAACTGATTCAATAAATTATCGACCAGTGAGATCAGAAAATCAAGCTAACAAACATGTAGGTCCACAAGAAGCTAATCACCCTTAGCAGGCTGCAAAGATCTGTTCAGTTTGGGACTCACAAGTGGTATCAGAGCACTTGAGGACATTTATAAAAATCATACTAATGGTATTTTTACAAATTCATCTTATGATGATGAGGGTGCAGTGGCTGACTTCACAAACTTAGAACCTATTGTGAATATCAGTCCTATTCCCACATCAAGGATTACCTCTATTCATCCTTCAACTTTAATTCTTAGAGATCCACAATCAGCCGTTCAAACAAGAAGTAAAGACTAAAAGTTTTGGAGCCCATAAAAGCAAAGGAGAAATAATCATAAGGACTTCCAGCATTGTTTATTTGCTTATTTCTTGTCTCAAAATGAGCCCAAGAAAATCTCTGAAGCACTTAAAGATGAAAGTTGGGTTGATGCTATGCAGAAAGAATTGCTGCAGTTCAAGATTCAGAAAGTTTGGATTCTTGTAGATTTGCCTTATGGGAAGAAGGCAATTAGAACAAAATAGGTTTATAGAAATAAGAAGGATGAGAGAGGAGTTGTGGTCAGAAATAAAGCAAGGTTAGTTTCTCAGGGACATAGGCAAGAGGAAGGGATAGATTATGGTGAGGTTTTTGCTCCTGTAGCCAGGATTGAAGCCATTTGGATCTTTTTAGCCTTTGCCTCTTACATGGGCTTCATAGTCTATCAAATGGATGTGAAAAGTGCCTTTCTTTATGGCAAAATTGATGAAGAGGTCTATGTGTCTCAACCACCAGGTTTTATAGATCCTAAATATCCTCAGAAGGTCTATAAAGTCGTAAAAGCTCTCTATGGTTTACACCAAGCTCCCAGAGCCATTATGCTACTTTATCTACTTTCTTGTTGAAGAATGGATACAGAAAAGGAACTATTGACAAGACTCTTTTCATTAAGAAGGACAAACATGATATCATATTAGTACAAGTTTATGTGGATGATATCATATTTGGTTCTACAAAGAAATCTTGGTGTGATGAATTTGAGGCATTAATGAAGAGTAGATTTCAGATGAGTTCTATGGGAGAGCTCACTTTCTTTCTTGGATTACAAGTCAAACAGAAAGAAGATGGTATCTTTATAAGTCAGGATAAGTATGTTGCAGAAATCCTGAAGAAGTTTGACTTTGTCAGTGTTAAGACTGCTAGTACACCAATTGAGACCCAGAAGCCTTTAGTCAAGGATGAGGAAGCCAGTGATGTGGATGTACATCTTTATAGATCTATGATTGGTTCTTTAATGTACTTGACTGCTTCTAGGCCTGATATTATGTTTGCAGTCTGTGCTTGTTCTAGGTTTCAGGTCACTCCAAAGACCTCCCATCTAAGTGCTGTCAAGAGAATTTTTAGGTATCTAAAGGGCAAACCCAAACTGGGCCTTTGGTATCCTAGAGTGTCCTCATTTGACCTGGAAGCCTACTCAGATAGTGATTATGCTGGAGCAAATCTTGACAGGAAATCCACAACAGGAGGTTGTCAATTTCTTGGCAGGAGACTTATTTCTTGGCAATGCAAAAAGCAGACCATTGTGGCTACTTCTACTACAGAGGCAGAATATGTTGCTGCTGCAAGCTGTTGTGGGCAAGTTTTGTGGATTCAAAATCAAATGTTAGACTATGGGTTCAATTTCATGAACACAAAGATCTACATTGATAATGAAAGCACAATATGCATTGTAAAGAATCCAGTATATCATTCCAAAACAAAGCATATTGCAATTAGGCACCACTTCATAAGGGATGCTTATGAGAAGAAACTTATCCAGGTGCTTAAAATCCATACTGATGACAATGTAGCTGATCTTCTAACCAAGGCATTTGATGTTAGCAGGTTCCAGTTCTTGGTTGTTTCTATTGGGATGATAAATCCATAAGCTGCATTAGTTAAAGGGAGGCAATATGATGTGTTGTACAGTTTGTATGAAGTGTTCAGTGTGAAGAAACATTTTAACCACAAGTGATGCATTTCAGGAAGTTCATTGGGATTTAGAGAGTCATTGGGAAGAGCTTTAGATGGTACTGAAGCACTGATGTTACCTAAATTGTTCATTCTTTGGTTGGCAACAGTTAGTACCGACAGTGCAGAGTTAGTACCGATGGGCAAAGTTAGTACCGCTATAGAGACGTTGAAGAAAAATACCGCCAAGGGTATAAAGTGTAAATTGAAACGGTTTCCTTGAAGTTAGGTTTCCTAAACCTATATAAACCCATCTCAATTGCACAGTTCACTTACGTAATCACTCTCAAATACGTTCGTTTATACAAGCCCTAATCTCTCTCTCACCGACGATCACTCATTCGAAAATAATGGTTGTTCTTGAATCGTGCCCTAAGCACAATATGGTCGCATATTTAGAGAAGACTGATGGGAATGCCGAGTTTCATGAGATCATTGATTTTCTTACGCGAAGTTCCATTCATCATGCTCTCACTGTAAGTCCAGTAGTTTCTACTACATTTGTTGAACAGTTTTGGACGTCTGCTAAGTCCAAAATAATCAACAATGTTAGGCACATTACTGCCAAAGTAGCTGGCAAGCCTGTGTCTATCTCTGAAGCATCAATAAGAAGTGATCTTCTTTTTGATGATGCTGATGGGATAGACTCACTCCCTAATCAGGCTATATTTGATGCTATACAGCTTATGGGGTATGAGGGGGATTTAACTGTGTTAACATTTAACAAAGCTTTGTTTTCACCCCAATGGAGGTTTCTATTTCATACAATGAATCATTGTATTAGTTCAAAAAGCACCTCTTGGGATCAAATTCCCACTAACATTGCCACTGCTGTAATTTGCTTAACATCTAATCAAAAATATAATTTTTCAAAATTAATTTTTGATGGTATGCTTAGACATTTAGATGCAAAGAAGAAGTTTGTAATGTACCCACGTTTCATTTCAATCTTTTTAGATAAACAGCTAGAGAATGTACCTGTACCTTTAGATCATTTTCCTGTAAATGCTTTGACAAGTAAAGTTTTTTCCTTTATGGTTAAAAAGGGTAAACATTTTTCAGGGAAAGTCACACCTTTATTTGCTTCTATGTTGGTACAACCAATAGAGAATGAGGGTGAACAATCAGAAAGACCATCTGAACCACAACTTACACCCTCTCCTCCTCACCCAAGTAAAGTACATGTTGAGACTCAGTCTGACCCATCACCTAGACCTTCACTTACTACTCATATTCCTGATTCCATTCTAGAGAGTTCTGGTGGGAATCATGGAGGTCAGTCATCCAATGATAAATCCCTTTCAGGGAACGAGGGTGACATGATACTCTAGAGTGTGTATGATCTTTGTATCTCCTTGTGTACACAGGTTACAGATCAAGCCAAGGAAATTAAACACTTGAAGGCACAGATCAAGAAGCTTAAGAAGAAAGCCAAACCTGTTATCACACACCACAGAGCTTGGATGAAGAGTGTCTCCATGAAGCAAAGATTGGCAGGAAAGAAATCCTTAAAGACACAGTGGATGCAAAAGGAGTCTGTATCCAAACAGGGGAGGAAACCTGCCAAAGCTGAACCTTCAGTCCATAAAGATCCATTATTTGATGAGCTTGCTGATGATACGTTGGATTATATGGATACTGAGAATGCTCAAGATGTGGGGAGGACAAGAAATGTAGTGTATGAAGAGAAAGAGAGTGCTGAAGATGCAGTTAGTACTGAAGATGTAGTTAGTGCTGACAAGGAAAAAGTTAGTACTGACAGATCAAAAGATAGTACCGACAAGGAAAAAGATAGTACCGACAAGGAAAAAGATAGTACCGATAGACCAGATGAAGGTACTGAAGGAAGAAGTGCTACTCCAACAACTCCAACACCTACTCCTACAACTTTTGGAGATGATGAAACTATTGCTCAAGTTCTTCTCAACATGAGCCAAGCCAAAGCAGTTTCAAGAGAAAAGGAGAAAGGAGTTGAACTGAAGGATGTAGAGAAGACTGAGAGACCTAGGCCTACTTCAACCAGATCATTATTGACATTAAAGCCTCTTCCAAAGATTGATCCAAAAGATAAAGGGAAAAAGAAAATTGAAGAGGAAGATGAGTCTGATACTGAATCTGAAGGTATTCCTGAAGCTGAAAAGAAATTTAAGCAACTTGCTAGGGATGAAGAGATGGCTAGAAAGGTACAAGAAGATTGGGAAGCAGAAGAAGAAGTTAAAAAGCTAGCTGAGGAAGAAGCTATAAAGGCTGCCCTTTCAAATGAATATGACTTTATTCAAGCAAGAATTGAAGCTGATAGACTTCTAGCACTAAGACTTCAAGATGAAGAGAGAGAGCAGTTCACTGTAGAAGAGAGAGCAAAATTCCTTCATGATAACAATTGCAGCTCAAAAAGTTTTCTTGCAGAACAAAAGAGCTATTGGCAATAAGAATAGATCCTCCTACAAGACTCAAGCTTAGGAATCCATGAATGCACTTATTTGAAACATGTTGGAAACAAGAAACACTCAAGCCTGGAGAACAAAACTTTTGAAGAAATACAAGCTTTATATGAGAAAGTGAAAAGGTTTGATGAAAGTTTCACTGCTGTTGGTTCCACTGAGGATGAAATAAAGATTAAGGAGATTAATGAAGGAGCAAAAGATCTTTAACAGAAGGGATTAAAGAAGAAGGTTGCTAAAGAAACTCCAAAGAAAGAAGACACAGTACAGGTACCTGCTAAGGTAGATGTGACAGAGCAGGGTACAAAGAAAAGGAAGGGTGGTCATATGAAGATGCTTGCTAGGAAAAGGAAGAGACCACAATCAGATGTTGATAGTGATGATGAGCACAGAAAGTGTCTGAAGATTGTTATATTTGAAGGTACCATAGATAGTGCAATAATGGAGAGAAAATCTGTCATTGCTAGGTTAAACAAGGTATCATCACCAGATGAAGACTATCTTGTTATTTACAGAGCTAATGGGAACTTCAGGGCATTCAACTATCTATTGAAGGTACTTCATATATTTGACATACAAGATTTATTTCACTTGTATGAATTAGTGATGAAGCAGTACTTAGAAGTCACAATGGAAGGAATTGAATTGATTCTTTGGGGAGATTTGAAGATAATGATGGAATCCTCAAAAGAAGAAAATGATCAAAGTGACTTCTGGAATATCAACAAAATTGGAGATTGATCACATGAAGATTATATGAACTTGTTGAGTTTTACATATTAGAGCTAGAAGATGGTGGGAGACACCAACCCACCCCCCAGTCATCATATGTTGTTGAACAGAAGTACCTCTCTCAAAGGATTTGAAATAAAGGATCTTGATTTTGTGATTAGAAGTTGAGATACAAGTAAAGTTGCCCGTAATTTGATTTAGATTTATAAGCAACAGATGGTGAAGAGAGATGCTGTTAATGGAATGAGAAGGTTTTGAGTGTTGGGCTAACCACCACACAACCAAATGGTCATCAGTTCACCAGCTTAATAGGCATAAGAACTGGCTATTCCAAAAGCAAACGGCTTTTGGTAAAGACTTCTTAAATCCGTAAAGTTGATAATTTTACCAAAAATTATAGGGTTCCAACTCACCATGCTTCATGGAAAGAGTTGGCTAGATCCATGATCAAGCAGTTCTGGTAAAAGACTACTCAAATTTGTTGATAGCTGATAGTTATATGGTTTATCAATGCACCATGTTATGGCAATGAAGCATTGGCTAGTCCAAAAGCAAACGGTATTTGGTAAAGACAAATCAATTCCGTTGTTGGTTGACAGTTTACCAAAAACTGTATGGTAATCAACTCACCATATTTTTCAATAAAGAGTTAACTATCCCAAAGTAAACAGCTACTGGTAAAGGAAAATCAAATCCATTTTTGGCTGGTAGTTTTGCCAAAAACTACAAAGCCCCAACTTAGGTTGATGTTGCTGAAAAGAATTGTTGTTGAAGAACGAGTTGTAGAAGGAAGCAAAAGATTTCAAAGAATATTAAAGAAACAGATCAAGTACTTGACAAGTGTTTGGATACATCCACAAGAACTTAGAATAATAAACCGAATAAACATAAGTTAAACAAGTTCAACAATCATGATTAGGGGAGAGATTGTTGGAAATTATGAATTCCAAACTTAGTACCGTTAGTGCTCTAGCTTAGTACCGCTAGTTATAAGTTAGTATGGCAGTACAGGAAAGTGTTAGACTGTGAGATAGTTAATACCGTAAGTATAAAATAGTTAGTACCGTTTAAGAGATATGTATGAGATATTGTAGGAAAAGATATGTATTATCTTTCGCGTTTTGTAAGCCTGTTAGGGTTTATCCTTGGTCTATAAAAGGAACCCTACGGCATTAGAGAAATGACATATACATATAGAAAACACACAGATCTCATCTCATACAATCATATCTCATAGTTAGTAATCTGTAATCATATTAGCAGATTAATAGAAATCAAAGTTTAGTATTCATTGTTCTTCTTAATACTATTGTGTAGATTCCGCATATACAAAAGTATTACATGGTCAGTGTTTCTCTATAGTCAATCTGTATTTATATAAGTTGGCTATCACCCTTAGCAGGTTGCAAAGATCTTGTTCAGTTTGGGACTCACACAATGCAAGAAATCAAAATTATGGAGAAAAGCCCTAATTGGCCAAAACACAAAAAACCTAATAACCCTAAAAAGCAAAAATCAACCAAACCCTAGCATAACAAAAATCAAGATTCAATATTTTTGACAATATTAGCAATTACTAAGAACCGTAACTAGGTTATATATGTACAAGATGACTTTGATACCACTATAGGGATTTGGTGGTCACCCGCATGGCTTATAAAACATGCACACCAGAAAATAAACAAAGAAAGCCATACAAACCAAAACCCTAATTAGATAGATCTCCTATACAGTGATATAACCTAATCTACCACGTATAAAAGGTGTTTAGGAAACTTACTTGTTAATCCTTGCTATGTGTAAGCTCCTTGGCCTTTGACAGCTGCAAGGAACACCTTTTTCTTGATCTTGAGCTTCACTTAACTTCTTAGGGTTATTTTAGGATGACCACCACTGGACTACGTCGGTTATTTTTTCCCCCATTAGTCTACACAGGTAGAACTAGGGCTTACAAACCTATCGCATGTTAGGCTAGTACAAAGACTGGGTAAAACCTAATAGTTCAAACGGGACGAATTAGGGCTGGATAATGTTTTTTGGAGAACCCCGATCATGTTTAGGGGCATGATCGACCCAATAGGGATAAAACCCTTTGAGGTTTCATCGACAATTCAACTTGGTGTCCATCTTAGGGATTACGACCAAAAGGGATTCGTACCCTTTTGGTATCTTAGTTGAATCACGAGCACAAGGAGAGGGAGGGGAAGATTTTAGGTTTAGATAGTATTATGTGAAGGTATGAGAAACCCCTTAAGGCCCCGTGTATTATATACCTTAAGGAGGTTTTCTAAGATACTTGTCCAAAAAGTATTGGAGTTTGACAAGGAGTCAAACTCCCTTTTTCATTGGGTCGGTCGAACACAAACCCTTAGGGGCTTGTGTTTCGTTTGTGTTTCGTCTTTTTTAGTTTATTACAATCTAATATTTATCTCTTTAATGAAAATAACGTTGTTTTATATTTTTCTCTTTTAATCTCATTTTATTTCGTAAATCGTTTTCAATTCCGCTTGCATTGTTCTGTTTAGTATCCACGGGTGTGATCCTTCGGCATCTATGTGAAGGCTAGTTGTGAACGCCGTTGTTTGGTTGCAGAAAATTCTTTCAAAAAACACCAGAGCTTCCCATTTGTGCTAGCTAACGACGTGAGTTATAAATAAGGAAACTATCTTACTAAATAGATATATCTGGAATAGTTTGTTCTTATTAAGTTTATTTCAAAGCTATGCTCGAATGATACAAAACGATTAAGGTATAAGAATGCGCATGAAGCATCAAGGAAAGATGTGGAACGAGCGTCTAGCGTGCTAAATAAAAATTAGGTTATACTAAAAAATCTTGCACGTCCGATGAATCTTAAGAGAATTACGGATATAATGCACACATGCATCATGTTACATAATATGGTTATAAAATACAATAGGAGGGAAATCTCTCCTAACTTTTATCCAGAGGAGCAACGTTGTGATGATGATCTCGTACGAACGCATGAAGAAACTTTCCAAGTTATTAGAGATTTAGTTAACGAGGAAACACATAAAAACCTTAAATCTGATTTAGTATAAACCATTTAGCGTCCAACAAATGAACACAAATTTATTGTAATGATTTTTTTTATTTGAATTATTAATGCAATACTTTTAATTATTAAAGAAATTTTAATTTTAGTGTTCGCGGTCACCATTACATTAAGTTGATCATGAAGAAAGTTGTAAGGAGATAAAGCTGATTTGACGCTCAATTGGCAGTGGTGACCGCAATCACCATTTCATCTAGCCTTATAAGTAAGAATCATAAATTGATTGTTTTTGCAAATCTTTGTTATAATGTTATCGATATAGAATTTAAAAACTAAGCATATAGATAGAGTTTTAGTCTATTATATCGGTTCAATTGAATTTGAAAACAAAGTCGGACAAATCATGAGGTCGTGTAATACTACGAGGGTGTTTGTTTTTGCGTTTGTATACAAATGATTTTATTATTTCATTTCAAAAATGATATAATCAACTCACTAGTGTTTGGATAGTCAAAGTTAATAATTGATTATTCACAGTTACAACCTTTCAAAACGTGGTTTGTAAAAAGCAAGTACATACTTACTTTTCTAAAACGCAATTCACATTTCCTAAAAATTACAAAACTACCCTTTAATTATTACTTTCTACTACCCACTATACCTTAGTCATTATATATTATACACTAATATATATTAAGGAAAAAGATCCTCTAATGTTGATAATGAACATGATGGGTCATGTTGAGATTATTGTGAGTAAAAGCTTGATTTAAAATAATGTAAATTTTTTATCATGATGGTCCACTCTTTCTTAACATGACCCATCATATTCATTTTGAACATTAGAAGATCCTTTTCCATATATTAATGTCTATCTTTGTCATTTTACCATGTTTCTAAAAGGCGCGCCATGGCGCCGCTAAGGCCTCGCAAAAGCGCGAGGCGTGACCTCCACGCCACGCAATAGACCAAGGCTTGGGCTTAATGCTTGACGTGAGATGAGGAGTGAAAAAAATGTGATAAGGCGGGATAAAACGTGATGCGTGGAGGCTTTTTTGAATTCAATTTCGATAAAAATCGTATTTTTATAAAGAAATGAAAATGATTACATGAAAAGATAGTTTTTTGACTTTATTCCTTATGTATGACACTTTTTGTAAACTCAATATATTTGTAATATGATATAAATATATAAATTTATAAATATTTCATATTTTGTGCAGCTTTAAGTCACGCCTTGAAAACACCATGACTCGCCATGACTCGTAAAGGCGTGAGGCTTGTCCATGCCGTCACGTCACGCCTCACGCTATTTATAACCTTACATTTTACCCATTAAATCATTAAAAAATCTGATTTGCCAAACACTTAAAAAAGTGATTATCTGATTATTGTGATATCATACAACATAATCTAATCCAAACACTAAATTTTAAAATCACGTTTTGTAACAGCCGATTATCTGATTATTTATTTTCAAAACGCATAATCTATCTTCAATAAGTAATCTCAAACACCCCCTACACATTAAACACGGAAAAAAATATAAATATGTATAAAAACCGATTTGATCTAACGGTTGAACCGGTTAAACTATTGACCGGGTAAACTAACGATTAAATCGAGCAAATTTCTTGTTAAACATTATAAAACATACATTTACCATTATACAGTACATGCTACAGTAACTTTTGTTGGGCTCTCACTTTGGGCCAGTTATTGGGCTTCCACTTTGGGCCGGCCCAATTGATGGTTTTTTTTTTTTTAAATATTTTGTTGGCACAAAATAGGGGAAAAATATTACAAAAGTACCGATTTATTCAGATAAAAAAATACCCGCGGAAACATCTTCGATACCTAATAACTTTAAAATAATCGACATGGTCACAAACGTACAAACGCCACTAAAAATCATAAGCCCAAATATATAACACATATTTACCCAAACCCCATAAAATTATATTTAAAAAAAACTCATATAGCCCAAAAAAAACAAACCTTTAAACATGAGGCCCAACACATAAGCCCATATAAAAAAACAACAAACTATTAAACATGAGACCGAAAAAATAAACCCGCATTATTAAACATGAGAAGAAAAAAATAAACCCGCACAAAATATAATAAAAAAATGACCTGCAGTAACGCGCGATTGACATTTAACGCACACGTAATCCCACAAAATTATATTTAAAAAAAATCAGTTTAGCCAAAAAAAACCATTAAACATGAAGCCCAACACACAAGCCCATATAAGAAAAAAAACAAACTACTAAACATGAGACCGAAAAAATAAACCCGCACAAAATAAAATAAAAAATTAATGCCCCGCAACAACGCGCAAAAAATTAACGCCCCGCAGCAACGCGCGGGTAATCCTGCTCTTTTAAACACCAAAGACAATAAAAAAGACAGCATGGGCCCATTATGATGTGACCAAGTGGGACTGATATCCACCTCGTTGCTCTCCTATTGGTGGATTACACGTCTACTATTGGGTCCTACTCCACCCGAACATCCTCGAAAAAATAAACCCGCACTATTAAACATGAGACCAAAAAAATAAACCCGCACAAAATATAATAAAAATATGACCTGCAGTAACGCGCGATTGACATTTAACGAGCACGTAATCCCACAAAATTATATTTAAAAAAAACCAGTTTAGCCAAAAAAAAAACCATTAAACATGAAGCCCAACACACAAGCCAATATAAGAAAAAAAAACAAACTACTAAACATGAGACCGAAAAAATAAACACGCACAAAATAAAATAAAAAATTAATGCCCCGCAACAACGCGCAAAAAATTAACGCCCCGCAACAACGCGCGGGTAATCTGCTTGTTTAAACACCAAAGACAATAAAAAAGACAGCATGGGCCCATTATGATGTGACCAAGTGGACTGATATCCACCTCGTTGCTCTCCTATTGGTGGATTACACGTCTACTATTGGGTCCTACTCCACCCGAACATCCTTTTTCCTTCTACTTTTTTCATCTAATCAGCGATTTTGTAATCTTTCCAACAAACAATGGGCGAATTTGAACCAAGAAAAACAAAAGTTAAAATAAAAGAGAAATGAGAGAGATCTAAAGATATGCTTAATTTTATGTTTAAAACTGTGTGACAGTATTTTGTTAGTTTGTTCGTGTATATGGCCGCTAGGACTTAACCGTTAGACAGGAAGCCCCAGCGGTCTAGACTCAACGTGAGTGCTGACAAAGCATGTAAAGGGACAAATATATCTAAACATCGGGAAAGACCAATACACTCTATTAACCAGGAACTCTTTAATAACCACCGGTCCATAGTAAGGATCAAGAGCATGCAGCTGACCCAGGATGTAAGGGATCTTGTCTGTCACGTGGGCACGCCGCCTGACAAAAGTCTACAGTAGTCCGACGCGATCATTCCCTAGGTGTCAGAAACAATAAGTATCAAAAAGTACTTGGGGTAGTATAAATACCCCAAGCACATTCAATGCAATCCATACACACACACCACATTTATTATACTCGCATGATGCCGAACGGCTATATTAATATCAAGTACTTACTCGCACGTCAGAGCTTGGTCCTGGGATAAAACCCGGGGTGAGGCTAACGTGCGTTTTCTTCTCGACAGGCTTGCTGAGCATCAAGAATCCACTAGAGGGCAACTCTTATCCTTCCTAGCGGATCTTTGCATCAACAAATTGGCGCCATTCATGGGACTCGTTATTCAATCTGCCTAAGTGCTGAAGAATGGCGGGTTCCGACCCAACTACCCCATTAAATGAAGGAACCCCAAACCAGAGTACCACCAAGAGCATCATCGAAGGGCATGTATCGGCCCTCAAAGAACTCTTGAAAGAGCCAAGCAATCGAGATATCATCAAACCCATGCTCTTGGACTTTGATGATGTCCAGGACGTTAGTGACGAAGAAGTCGAAGACGATACGAAAGGAAAAGCAAAAGTAGGTGATGAAGATTTAAGCAAACCATTCAAAGAAGTGCTGAAGTGCCCTTTCACTAGAAGAATTGTTGAATTTTCTTCATCGGGTCACAAAATGCCGGCAAATGCTAAAATATACGATGGAACGATAGATCCGGAGGATTGTAACACCCTCAAATCTGAGTATGCAGCGGAATGTTGAATATCCGAAGGCGTTACATTATTTGGTCAATAGCACAAGATCTGAGAACGACTACTAAACGTGTCGTTTGAAAAAGATACATTGGATTAACAAAATACTTGTTTGTTACATAAGCTCATGGCTTCAAATTGTTCAACAATATAAATAAAGATTTCGGTTTATAACAATTGTCCCCAAAGTGTAATAAGACCCCAAATCTTAAGTGTTGACTCTTCAATTATTGATTCCCAATGTATCATCGCACCTCGTGCCTTATTGACCTGAAAAACATGCTTAAAACGTCAACATAAAGTTGGTGAATTCATAGGTTTATATAAATCGATGGTAGGACCGCAAGATTTCCAAGTGTATGATTAAGCAACAAATGCAAACATCATATAAAAAGTAATTACGTTTCCTAAGCTCATGACACCGAAGCTCGACATATATGGATGCAAATATAATTTGCCAACAGGTGGTCGCGTGAATGAAGTGGGGCAAAACCCGCAACATCACAGATTCGACAATGTATGCTATCTTCCCCAGTGAAAGCTAGCACGTCCGAACGGGGATTGTCAATCCCTAATAGATCTATCCATAACATTCGCGCCCACACAATGTAATTCCCAATCACATCTATGCAATTAACAGTTCATGATCATGGACATAAAGGGTTATGGTAACTTAGGCAAACACGTAATCATGGTATAAAATGTACACTTGCGTCCAGTTTGTAAAACAAAGCATGTTCTCACCCCAAGGATGTAAATCATTTAAATAATTGTAAAACATGGGGCTATGAACTCACCTTAGCCGGTAGTTCTCTGGATGATAATAAATATCCGAGTAAGCAGTGGATCACACCGTTAAGTACCTAAGTAAGTACGGTCAAGTCTTAGTTTACACATTTAAGCTAACGACTCATTGTATAAACTAAATTCCATTTTAAGTTTATATATACCGTTATCACTTGTGTGGTGACGCACAAGATTATTGTATTTATAATTCCGATAGTTGTCGAGAAACGTGAAATCATTATTAATAAATATACTTATTTATTATTAAACCCGTTCAATGTCCGAATATCTTAATGTTCGACCGACTCGTTAAGAGTTTTATTTATTTCACCTTTGTTTACTAACATACCCTTAAGTTTCTAATTATTATACTTTTAGTCCCTAGGTTTATAAATATACCCTTTTATATTTCAACCCTTTTAGTTTCGGAAATGACATAATTAGTCCCTTAAGTTTACAAAAAGGTAGTTTAGGTCCTTATAATTGCACTTAGCTCCCTAAGTTTCAGAATGTTGCAAGAACAGTCCCTAGAGTTATTAGAATACGAAAAATGACAATTTTAATCCCTTAGGTTTCGAATTTGACACTTTTAGTCCTCCGACTTTGTAAAAATTGCATTTTCATCCCAATTAAATCCCGACAAGTGGCATTTGGCCTTATTTAATCCAAATAAGCCAACAAAACTATATCGGCTTATAAATAAGCTATTCGAGCTTATTTTCGGCTTAACGGGCCTTATCGGGCCCGTTAAGGTCCGTTTAGCTTATTAAAGGTCCAAAATGATTTTAATGAGTCCGAAAGCCTTTAACAAGCTCATGTGGGGCTGTTAAGCTTAAAATAAGCTCGGTGAGCTTATTTCGAGCTTATTGGGCTTACGGGCCCAATAACTTAACCCGATAAGAGTCTTAATGGTTTCTTAGGCATTCTAGCTTATTTCCTATTCGTTTCAACTTAGCTTAATCTGTTCTTGTTTTCAGCTTATTAGAAATAAGCCAATAAGCATTTGTTAATGGGCTTTCGGGCCCATTAATGACCCGAAAAGGTTTTAAATCTATTTGGTTCGGCCCATTGAGGTCCAATAACCTCGTTTTAGTCCGATAAGCACTTATAAGGTCGGTTGCTTATTTTGCTTATTCGATAAGCTAATAAGCCCGCTGTTGGGCCTATTGGGCCCGTTGTGAACCCGAATGGGTTCTAGGGGTTAGGGCTTGGCCCATTAACATTATTTGAGTCTGTTAAGCTCACGTAACTTGTATAGGCTGTGCCAACTTTACCGATAAGCTGTTTAGAGCTTATTGTGAGCTTATGGCTCACGTTGGGCTCGCAAATGGGCTAGTAAGCCCGTTAAGGGTTCGGTTGGGTTTCTAATGAAGTGAAAGCCCTATGTGAAACAAATAAGTACATCTTGATTATGATTAAGCCCGAGTGGCTTATTAATAAGCCGCGGCTTATAAATAAGCCCTCGTTGGGCCTTGTTGGGCTCGATTGAGGCCCGGTAAGGGTTCTTGTGTGTTCTAAATGAGTTTAAGGCTCCACAAGCACTCGATAAGCTCAAGTGATCTTATCTATAAGCTACGGGTCTCGTAGAAAAGCTATTGGGCCTGTTGGGCCTGAACATGGGTCGTATGGATTTGTACGAGGCCCTCTTGTGGCCCGTTACTCTTTCTAATGCTTTCAAGTGGATCGTATATAGTTCTAGCAATCGTTTTACGTTTGAAAACCCTTGTAAGGGTTGTGCTTATCACATGCACACGTTTATAAATGTCGTGTATGATTTCCCCAGTCACCACACCATGTTTACCCCGAAGGTTTACGTATGGTTTATGAAATATTCATGTGTAGGGTAAGGGCTCGCGTTGGTGTTTACACTTGCATGTAACGAATGTGTTTGATACCTTAGCTTGCTATTTAATCGTTTTAAATATGTTTCTTAACATCTCGACATGTTTAGCAACATACGAGTCCCACCTAAACGTTTATATGTTCGTAGCTACACATAGGTTCTCGTTAATGTATTGTTTACGCGACATAACATCTAGCAACTAAGAAAACAATTTAAAATGCGAAGAGTATAAGTTCAAAACTTGACTTACAAGGGTCCTAGAGTATTTGTGGACGTATTTAGACGTGTAGAGTGCTAATCCAAATGTGTACACGATCGAAACAACCAACCCTTGGCTTCAAAGCCCTTGAAGTTTCCCAACCCTAGCTCGAAAGAACCTGTGGTGTGACTTGTTGGTTCAAATGGGATAGGTGTGTGTGCTTTGGTTGCTGTTTATGTATCCGCGAACAAGAGAGGAAGGGTTTGAGGTGTGGGTTGTAGTTAACGAGAGTGTCAAATGGTAAAAGTGAGTGTGTATTTATAGCAAGTTAGCTAGATACTACCTCATGGTTCTCAAATACAACCCAACCGAACCAAAGTTTGTACGCCTAGGTAGGAAGTTTTGAAGCTTCCTATTTAAACACCCAGGTTTTTATGCAAACCACACTAGTACAAGTTATTAGATTGAGTCTTAAAATGTACAAAGATTCACTTAGATAGTACAATCTTAGGATTTTGCATGGATGCATGCATGAAATCGTGGCCTAGGGGACAAAAGAGAAGCAAGATGGTTAATATCCATTGAGTAATAGTTTAGTTAAGACAATTAGGACATGTCTTAATTACTTAGGAGATGTACATGTACCTTTAAGGATCATTAGTTTGATTTGCTAGCTAGAAATCCACATGGGACGATTTGTTTATGGTTCACTTGTTAGATTTCAGAAATCCCATGATATTAACACAAGATTTTGTTTAATTTCATGTCTAGGCGTTTAATATGGGTATTGGTTTGAGTCTAGGTAAGTCTAGGTATTTCCGGGGTGTGTCCAAATGTATCAAAGAACTCTTGAAAGAGCCAAGCAATCGAGATATCATCAAACCCATGCTCTTGGACTTTGATGATGTCCAGGACCTTAGTGACGAAGAAGTCGAAGACGATACGAAAGGAAAAGCAAAAGTAGGTGATGAAGATTTAAGCAAACCATTCAAAGAAGTGCTGAAGTGCCCTTTCACCAGAAGAATTGTCGAATTTTCTTCATCGGGTCACAAAATGCCGGCAAATGATAAAATATACGATGGAACGATAGATCCGGAGGATCACGTGGGCCGTTTCGTGGAAATGGGAAACCAAGGAGAACGGCCCATGCCGGTATGGTGCAAAATTTTCCAACAGACCCTCGATGGCAAGGCAAGGGCATGGTTTGACAAGCTAAATGTCACAACCCGAAATTTTTGGAATTTTAATTTAATATTTTACCCTTTGACTTTTTTTGGTTCCGACTTGACTTTTTGACTTTTGACCTTTTACGGTCACATAAAAACGATTACCGCATAGCCGGTAAATTTTTGAAACGTATTTAAATAATAAATCATAAATATTATTATAATCCCTCATTTACAAATTTATTTTTTTAATTTGATAATGGTAAGTGTGGTGAACTCTGCTATCTCTTGAGGAAGTATCCAGACTGTAGGCAACCTTTTCCAACTTTTGCTCAACACCTAGAAGGTCCGACGTATACTCTCGGGTTCAGCTTTGACCCGTTTACCGTAAACCGTACGGGACTCCTTTCCTAGGCTGAAGACTTGAGCAATACTCTGTCTCCAACTTTCGAACTCCATCAGCTTTCGCTTCGATCAGTGTAACTTCTTTTGTCAGATCCTGTGCCGCTTTGCATCCTTGCTTGATCAGGGACGATCTTTTCCGGTTGTTATTGGATTAATTCCGGGCCAGTCAGGTTGGGGATTCCCAACCTCGGCCCTGATACTGGTGATCGCATTTCGACCATAAGTGCTCATATAGGGGAGGCCTTGTGGCTACGCGTGATAATCTTCTGGTTGTTATATGAAAACTCGGCCAATGGCAAATGCTTAAACCCAGCCATTGCCAAATCCGAATTCAGCAACGCGCGTTGCTATGTATTCGGAGGGTTTTGATATGGTCCTCTCGCTCTGGCCGTCAGTTTCTGGATGATACGCAGTGCTCATACTTATATCTGTACCCAAAGCTTTCTGAAATGATCTCCAAAATTTAAGTGAATCTTCTCACGATCACAGATAATTGAGGCAGGTATCCCGGTTGTCTTGTCACTATCTGGTTCAAGTACAACCTCGCAATTTATCCAACGGATCATTTTCGTATGGTAAAAAGTGAAGACAGGATTTTGTAAGTCGACAACAATCTACCAGATGGTGTCGAAACCTTGTGACGACCTAGGAAGTTTTGGTGATGAAATCCTTGTTTTTTTATCCCACTTCCACTTGGGTATTTTCTGGTTGTATAGTAATCCTGATGCCTTGATGTTCGGCCTTGACCCTTGCACATTGTCAGGGATTTGCCTGTAAATACGTGGCGATGTCAGCCTTCTTGTTTGGACACCAAATTAACCTTCTTCATACATCATGGTACATCTCTTTCAGAACGGGATGGATAGAATATTTCGTTTGTAGGAATTCGTGCATATTCACGGATCTTTAGTCTCATAGCAAGTATTCTATCTCTTGTTGTGTAAGCATAGTGTCCAATCGGCACGCCGGTTCCTAGTCATTTCCTTGGGTATATCCCTTCGGGATCATACCTCCTACGTATTCATTTATGATATTCTTGGTTTCTGGGCATTCCGATTGAGTTTCTAATATTCGTTTGGGAAGATCCAACAATTGTCATGACTTAAAAAGCTCGTAAACCGCAATGGCTCAAATCCGTTCTTTCTCGGCTCTGCGCATCGGCATACGTTTCCTTTCCTGGTTGATAACGAATATTCACAGTCGTAGTCACTCAGCATTTTGCCAATCGGCGTTCGCCTCATGTTAAGCTCCTTCTGATCGAGAATGTTGTTGTAGGCTTTTTATGTCGGTGATTTCGGTGCATCTGTTCCGTATAGTAGTGTCATACATATCTTTAGGGCTAACCCACTACGATCCAAAGCTTCCAAATCCTTTTGGGTGGTGTTGTTCTTCTCATGGAACTTTTAAAAATGTCTGAGAAAGCTAGGCAAATCACTTCTTCTCTGCATTAACACGGCACCTATGCTCCTTGTGTGAAGCATCCCAGTAGACCACAAAGTCCTCACTCCCTCAGGTAAAGCCTGAATGAATTGGGGCACAGCACAGTTTTGCTTTATCACACTGGAGGATAAAGCGTTTCTCTTCCTTTTCTCGCCAGTACGAACTTGATCCCTTCTGGTAAGGTTCGTCATTGACTTAGCAATTTTGAAAGTCCTTTAATGAAACCTGCGATAGTAACCCGCTGACCTAGAAATTGGCGGATCTAGTAGGTGTATTTGGGGTATGGCCCAATCCTTGATTAAGACTCTATCTTGGACCGGGTCCACAGTATGCCTTCTACTTTCAATGACATGTCCGAGAAATTGTACTTCGGAATCAAAATTCACTATTTGAAAACTTGGCATACAAAACTTTTCCTTACTTAAGGCAATTTCCAGAATTGCTTAAAGGAGTTCTTCATGCTCCCTTTCTTCTTTTGAATACAATAAGTATTGTCATCGATGAGACAATTACGTGACTTTATCCCAAAATAAGGGCGTGCACACTCGGTTCATGAGGTCCATGAATACCGCAGGTGCGTTTGTCAGTCCAAATGGCATAACCTGGAACTCGTAATGGCCATACCGAGTTCGAAATGCCGTCTTTGGGACGTTCTTGCGTTCTCGTACTTATAAGCTAGTGATTTCCCGATCTAGATCTGATCTACGAAATAAATACTGGTTCCTTGAAGTTGATCAAACTAAATCGTCGATTCATTGGGAGCGGATTACGATTCTTTACTGTCAGTTTGTTTAACTCGCGGTAGTCGATGCACATCCTAAACGACCCGTCCTTCTTTTTGACAAATAAGACCGGGGCTCCCTAAGACGAGGAACTAAGCCTTATGAATCCCTTGTCAGATAAGCATCATGTAAATTGTTCTGATAATTCCTTCATTTCGGATGGGGCCAATCGATATGGTGCTCGAGCTACGGGTGCGGCTCCTGGAATTAAGTCGATTTGAAATTCCACCGGTCGAGCTGGAGGAAGACCTGGCAAGTCCTCGGGAAACACTTCTGGAAAATCTCAGACGATTGGTACGTCCTCTATCTGTTTCCTTTCCGACTTGTCCTCCTCTTTCTTGGCGGATATCTGTGCTAAAAAGACCTGGCATCCCTTGGCCATGTACTCTTGAGCTTTTGAACATGAGATAACTGTCAACCGGGATTCTCTCCCGTTGCTACTTTCGTTTCCGCAAAAAGTCAAAGTTTCATTCCCGTAGGGAACTTGAACGAGTTTCTCATCGCACACTATCACAGCGTGACATCTTCTTAACCAGTCCATACCGATAATGACATCGAAACTACCCAATTCTACTGGCATTAGATCTATGTTGAACGGATGGTCTAAGAAATTTAAGGTGCAACCTCGTATAATTGTGTCTATCTCGACTAATTTTCCATCAGCTAACTCGACATCATAACAATTTTCTAATGAAGTTGGGGCGATGTTTATCAAGGAACTAAATGCAGTGGATATAAAACTTCTATCGGCACCAGTGTCGAATAAGATAGATGCATAGTGGTTATTTAAGAGGAACGTACCCGTGACGACATTCGCATCAGGGTTTCCTGGTGCATTTCCCCTCTTTTCTGCATCCCAACTAGCATAAACCCATCCTTGTGCATTCCCATTTCCTCCATCTTTATTCTTTAGTTTTGGACAATCTCTCTTGAAGTGTCCTGGTGCTCCACACTCAAAACAACCATTTCCTTTGGGAGTTGCCCCATTGCCCTTCTGAGTGTTAGCAACATTTGTGTTACCAGTATTCCTGCAATCGCGAGCAAAAGTGCCTATCTTGTTTGACTTTTGTGGACACCTCTGGGTGCACGGCCATGTGGTGGAGATGGCAATTGTTGCACTTGGGCAGGTCCCCATAAGGCTTCCGTTCGCTTGTCCCCATGTTGTAGACTTTGGCGACATTCTGCCTTTTAAAAGGGTTGCTGTGGTGGACCATGGTTGTTTCTGGCAAAGATATCATCAGCCTCCTTTTGTTGTAGATGCAGAATTGCCTATTCCGCCATAGGTGCGGGAGTTTCTGGTCCATCAAGTCATTGCCAACTCAATAGTCTCATCAATGTCTGGGGTCTGGTAGATTTGATATTCCATTAAATGTTTGTCAGGAAGGTCCATGATGTACTTGTCAACCTTCTCGGTTTAGTTTGGCAACAAAACTTGGTACTTATCAGGGTTTAACTTTGGAAACGTTCAGTGTTTGCTGGTACGTCGTTTCCCTTGACTTTTAGATAGTTCCACAGCTCGATTTCATTGCTTCTGATTTCACCCTTTGGCCGGACAATACTTGGTCCGTCATTTTTTCTTGAGAACTTCCAAAGTCATGGCGTATGCCTCTGGCTAAGGTTCTTATATTGAACATTCACCAGTCAAGGCAGCACCTATCATGAGTGCATGGTGGCAAAACTTAATTGATTTCAACGCAAACCACTTGATATTGAATAACTGACTCATATTTTTCAATCCATCGAGTTAATCCCGACTACGCCTTTAGCCCCTTTGAAGGTTCAAAGGTTGGCATTCATGAAAATCAGCGGTAAAAACAAGGTCACGCGCAGTTTGCACGTTCCTTCGGTTATCCCCGTGCGAACTTGTGGCTTCCATCCCCATTGGTGGAGTTTCGCAAGAGAGCTTGGTCGATCATTGCTTAGATGGATTCGGGGTCATGTTGTTTGGGTTGGTGTATTGACATGGGTATTTGGTTCCTCCTATGGTTTGTAGGTGCCATGATTTGTTAGTCACAAAAGACAGAACATGAGGTATATGAAGAATATAATAATATATAGAATGACGTAAATCATCGCAAGCGAACGTATATAGTACAGAGTAAACCTCCATTACATTCATAAGTTGAAAATTTTACATGAAATTAGTCGTCTGAATTACACATAAATACAATACAAAAGATCTATGGCATGCTTGCGGGGAAAACCCTATTACTTAACATGCCCTGTACAATGACCTAGCAAGATACAATCAGCATAATCACTAAATGTGACTGTCGGTTTCCCCTGAAGCTCATGGTGATCTGGAAATCCTTGCCTTGGTCTGGCTGTCTAGCTCTCTCTGCCTGCTATTCGTTGTGCTAACAAACTCTTATTTTATTTTTTAGCCTGCAGTCGCTCATATCTCGCCTCATGTCTCTGTTGATCGGAGAGTCTCTACCATCTTTTCCTGGCGCCTACAGATCGTTCTCTCAAAGTGCTGCTAACTCAGATGACTGCATCTTGAAGGCGAGTCTCGTTGCACATAGTGTTGTGTGCTGAATGAGAATACTCTGCAGATGTAGCTGTGTTAGTGTGGCCTGTAGATAGGTCTCATGGCATACATATGATCATGGATGGGTCTTGAAGATCTGATGAGGCGCCTGACTCAATCATATCGAATGGAGCACAAGCCTCGCGGGAGCATAGGCTCCTCCTCCACCATCCATTACTGTCTCCTGGAGATTCATCCTACACAAATAAAGTAAATCGACCCAGCTCGTGGGGCCATATCGAATTGCTAGATTTACGGAGACCTATTTTCCTGAGCATCCTCTAGTAGAGCATACATGTCTGTGTATCTCTCTCATGAGCTACAGCAAGCTCGTAACCCTAGTGTATGACCTCTTCCCACGGTCATATGTGCTATCTCTGGAAATGCTTCTGCCGGATCTACCAAGTATCCCTAATCCCGTACCCAACATCTTTAATCATGTCGCCTCTCTTCAGCAATCTTACCGTGTGCTACAAATCCATAATCTATCCCTCGTTACTCCCGGTTAGGTTTAGCAGTAGACTTTCTCCTGTCCTCATATTGTGGAGCCTAGGGTGGATAGATGCAAACTCTTGCGGGAGGCTGCTTACTCAGACTCGGGAATATCATCCATACGGTCACTAGTCGGTGGATGTATAGAGTGGTGGTAAAAGTTGGTGAATGTGCAGGTGGAGCCGTGCAATAGCAAGGCGCTCCCTGCAGTGGGTGTGGATAGTGGATAGGTGGCGATGGTGATTGGGTTAGTCATGGTCAGAAGTCTCTTTCAACCTCTGCCTCTGGTGGAAGGATATGTGAGTCTAGGGTCGGACGGTAACTTGCCCCAAATAGTTAATGTCAGTGGTTGAGTGGTGGTATAACAAGGCTCTGTTCCCTAAGGTTGGGAAAACTGGTCATCAGGCTGGTTTATGAACGGTTGTAGGAGTCAGCACGGAGCTAAGTGCTCCTCCTCCTCTCGTCCTACTCATCCTCATCCTCCATCAATTGGCCGTCATCCTAGATGAATCGCCGTCATCTTCATTCCATCATCTCCCCCAGTCCATAGGATAGTCAAAACCGGAACATCTGCGGGTCATAGCGGTCCTCGATACTCCTCGGATCTTCTTCGGATCCGATAGGTAACTATCCAGGTTGACTCGCAGTAGGTGAATCACAGGAGGGGTAATGGCTGTTCCTCAGCCGGAAGGAAATCATGGTCATCCTCAAATGGTTTATAACTCAGGGTATTAGGCTCGGCACGTAGTCAGGATCATGTGCCTGTATGAACATAGGCTCACGCTCATCCTCATCCTGAGGAACTGGCGGTGTCTGTGGATCCTCTGGGCCTGGTATGAAATCTGGTGACGGTGGGGCTACTGGATGTAGCGGGAGTCCGTCGTATCTAGTCGATGAAACGTGGTATGCCATCCCTCCGATATCTCATCATCATCGGCTCCCAGAAAGGTTCTTGCCGGGTTCAGAGTCGTGTAGACAGAAGAGTATAGGTAACATCTGACGTCGCAGAAGTCATGGTTACTGCATAAAAGTAAAAATAATTTATATAAGTATCTTCTTATAGAAAAATTCGATTATGTTATGTCTGTAAGGCTTTTAATAATAAAGTCTTCTAGTCTGTATACGTAATTATTTATTTTTACTATACAACGTTTAATTCAATTGGGTAAGCACTTAGTACCTACTAATGTCTTAAACCAATGCCCTGTCATATAAAACAATATGTGCTAGAAGTAAACAAAGTATTGCATGTATGTCCATCACAATCCCATTTGTGAAAACAGTTTTGTAAACTGGTTATGTCCAGACAAAACTTTGATCCTGGTTCTCTATAAACCTTGGCTCTCGGTCCAATTGTAAACACCCTCAAAAATTGGAAGTATACGGCGGAATGTTGGGAAATATCAAAGGCGTATACATTATTGGGTTCATAAGCCACAAGATCTTGAGGAACGACTACTAAACGTTGGTTCGTTTGAAAATAGATACATTGGGATTAAACAAAATATTGTTTGTCACATAAGCTATGCTTCAAAATTGTTAAAAATATAGATAAAGATTCCAGGTTTTATACAATTGTCCCCCAAAGTGTAATAAGACCCAAATCTTAAGTGGTTGATCTTCAATTATTGACTCCAAATGTATCATCGCAACTCTGTGCCTTATTGACTGAAAAAAAAACATGCTTAAAATGTCCACATAAATTAAAGTTGGTGAATTCATTAAAGATATATGTTATTCCTAAGTTGACTTATCAAAATCGACCCGCTAAATCTTGTTTTCACGACTCGGACTCTAAAGCAATTTGATGTAAAACGACATTCCGGACAACTTTTCAGTTTTACCCGAGACACGAAACCAAGCAGAAAATGACTAATTTGCCAACAGGTGTCCGTGAATGATGTGCTAACCCCGCAACATCCCAGATTCGACATGGTATGCGTTCGTTCCCAGTGATAGCTAGTCACCCGAACGGGGATTGTCAATCCCTAATAGATCTATCCATAACATTCGCGCCCACACAATGTAATTCCCAATCACATCTATGCAATTAACAGTTCATGATCATGGACATAATGGGTTATGGTAACTTAGGCAAACACGTAATCATGGTATAAAATGTACACTTGCGTCCAGTTTGTAAAACAAAGCATGTTCTCACCCCAAGGATGTAAATCATTTAAATAATTGTAAAGCATGGGGCTATGAACTCACCTTAGCCGGTAGTTCTCTGAATGATAATAAATATCCAAGTAAGCAGTGGATCACACCGTTAAGTACCTAAGTAAGTACGGTCAAGTCTTAGTTTACACATTTAAGCTAACGACTCATTGTATAAACTAAATTCCATTTTAAGTTTATATATACCGTTATCACTTGTGTGGTGGTGCACAAGATTATTGTATTTATAATTCCGATGGTTCTCGAGAAACGTGAAATCATTATTAATAAATATACTTATTTATTAACTTGTTATTAAACCCGTTCAATGTCCGAATATCTTAATGTTCGACCGACTTGTCAAGTGTTTTATTTATTTCACTTTTGTTCACTAACATACCCTTAGGTTTCTAGTTGTTACACTTTAGTCCCTAGGTTTATAAATATACCCTTTTATATTTTAAACCTTTTAGTTTCGGAAATGACATAATTAGTCCCTTAAGTTTACAAAAAGGTAGTTTAGGTCCTTATAATTGCACTTAAATCCCTAAGTTTCCAGAATTGACAAAAACAGTCCCTGGACTTGTCAACTTTAATAATTGACAGTTTTCACCCTTTAATTTGTAAATTTACACTTTTAGTCCTCCGACTTTGTAAAAATTGCATTTTCATCCCAATTAAATCCCGACAAGTGGCATTTGGCCTTATTTAGTCCAAATAAGCCAACAAAACTATTTCGGCTTATAAATAAGCTATTCGAGCTTATTTTTGGCTTAACGGGCCTTATTGGGCCCGTTAAGGTCCGTTTAGCTTTTTAAAGGTCCAAAATGATTTTAATAAGTCCGAAAGCCTTTAACAAGCTCATGTGGGGCTGTTAAGCTTAAAATAAGCTCGGTGAGCTTATTGAAGCTTATTTCGAGCTTATTGGGCTTACGGGCCCAATAACTTAACCCGATAAGAGCCTTAATGGTTTCTTAGGCATTTTAGCTTATTTCCTATACGTTTCAACTTAGCTTAATCTGTCTTGTTTTCAGCTTATTGGAAATAAGCCGATAAACATTTGTAATGGGCTTTCGGGCCCATTAATGACCCGAAAAGTCTTTAAGTTTATTTGGTTCGGCCCATTAAGGTCCAATAACCTTGTTTTAGTCCGATAAGCACTTATAAGGTCGGTTTGCTTATTTTGCTTATTCGATAAGCGAATAAGCCCGCTGTTGGGCCTATTGGGCCCGTTGTGAGCCCGAATGGGTTTTAGGGGTTAGGGCTTGGCCCATTAACATTATTTAAATCTATTAAGCACATTTAACTTGTATAAGCTGTGCCAGCTTACCAATAAGCTGTTAGGTTGGGTGGGGGGGGTGGGAGGGATGGGGGAGGGGGGGGGGGGGGGTGGGGGGGGAGGGGGGGTAGGTGGGGGGAGGGGGGGGGGGGGGGGGAGGGGGGGGGGGGGGGGGGGTGAAGGGGGGTGGGTGAGGGTGGGGGGGACGGGGGGGAGGGGAGGGGGGGGGTGGAGAGGGGGGGGGCGGGGTGGGGTGATGGGGGGGGGGGGTGCGGTGGGGGTGGGGAGGGGGGCTTGGAAAGGAGGGAGAGCGGGGGGGGGGGGGGAAGGGTGGGGGGAGGGGGAGAGGAGGGGGGGGTGGGTGGGTGGTGGTGGGTGGGTGGGGTGGGGGGGGGGAGGGGGTGGAGGAGGCGGGAGGGGAGGGGGGGTGTGGGGTGGGGGGGTGGGGGGGGGGAGGGGGATTGTGGGGGGGGGGAAGTGGGGAGGGATGGGTCGGGGGGGGGGGGGGGGGGGAGGGGGGGGGGGGGGGTAGGGGGGGGGTAGGGGCGGGGAGGGATTGGGAGTGGGGAGGGGGGGGAGGGGGGGGGGGGGTGGGAGGGAGGGTGGGGTGAAGGGGGGGGGGGGTGGGGGGGGGTGAGGTGGGCAGGAGTGGCGGGAGGCAGTGGTGGGGACTGGTTGGGGGGGAGGAGGGGGGGGTTTGGGAAGAGGGGGGGGGGGCAGGGGGAGCGGGGGGGGGGGGGGGAGGGGGGAGATGGGTAGGGGGGGGGCGGGGGGTGGAAGGGGGGGACGGGGGGGGGTGGGGATGGTGGAGGAGGGGGGGGGGGGGGGGGGGTGGGGGGGGGGGGGGGGTTGGTAGGGTGGGAGGGGGGGGGGAGGGTTGGTGAGGGGGGGGGATGAGGAGAGGGGGGAGGGGGGGGGGATAGGGGAATGGGGGAGATGTGGAGGGGAGTGAGAATGGGTGGGGGTGGTGAGGGGGGGAGTAGAGTAGGGGGTGGGGGGTGCGAGGGGTGAGGAGGGTAGGGAGGTGTGGGGGGGGAGAGGGGTGGGGGGGGGGGATGGAGGGGGGTGGGAGGGGAGGGGCGGGGGAGGCGGGGGGGAGGGGGGGGGGGGGGGGGGGGGGGGCGGGAGGGAGGGGCAGGAGGGGAGGGGGGGGGGGGGGGGCGGGTATGAGTTGGGGGGGGGGGGGAGGGGGGGTGTCGGTGGGGGGGGTTGTGGGAGGTGGTGAGGGCGGGGGGGGATGGGGGGGGTTTAGGGGAGTGGTGGGGGGGTTGGCATGGGAGGAAGGGGGGGGTGAGATAGGGGGGGAGGTGGTGGGAGGGGAGGGGGGGGGGGAGGGGAGGGGGGGGGGGGGGGAAGGGTCAAGAGGGGTGGGGGAGGGGAGGGGGAGAAGGGGGTCAGGGGGGCAGGGAGGACGGGGAGGTAGAGGGGTGTGGGGGAGGGAGGGGAGGGAGGGGTAGGGGGAGGGCGAGGGGGTGGGGGAGGGAGGGGAGGGGCGAAGGGGGGGTTGGAGGGGGGGGGGAGAGGGGGGGGCAGGGGGGGAGGGGGGGTGGGGGGGAGGGGGGGGGAGTCTAGATGTGGGGCGTGGGGTTGGGTGGGGGTGAGGTGGATAGGGGTAGGTGGTAGGTGGGGCATGGGGAGGAGGTAGGGGGGGCGGAGGATGGTTGGGGGGGGGTGGGGTGGGAGGGGGGGGGGGGGGGTTGGGGGTGGAGTGGGGGGGAGGGGTAGGGGAGCGCGGGGGAGGGGGTGGGATGGGGGTCCTTGGGGGGGAAGAGGTGGGGTGGGGGGGGGGGGGGGGGGAGGGGGGGGGGGGGTGGTGGGGGGGGGCGGGGGAATGGGGCTGTGGGGGGGGAGGAGGGAGGGAGGGCGGGGAGGCGTTGGGTGAGGTGGGAGGGGCGGGGGGGGGGTGAGGGAGGGGGGAGGGGGGGGTGGGGGGTGGGGGGGAAGGAGGGGGGGGGGAGGGAGGGGTGGGGGGCGGAGGGGCGGAGGCGGGGTAGCGGGAGGCAGGGGGGGGGGAGGGGAGGGAAATGGGGGGGGGGGGGAGGGATGGGGAGTAGGGTGGGAGTGGGGAGAGAGGGGAGGGGGTGGGGGGGAGGGGGTGGAAGGGATGGGGGGGGGGGGAGAGAGGGTGTAGGGTGGGCGGGGGGGTGGGTTGTAGTGGGAGGGGGGGGGGACGGGGGGGGCGGGGGGTGTGGGGGGGGTGGGGGGGAGGTTGGGGGGGGGAGTGGGGGGGGGGGTGGGGGCGGGGGGAGGGGTGAGTGATGGTGGTGGGCTGGGGGTGGGTGAGGTGGGGTAAGGTGTTGGGGGGAGAGGGGGGGAAGTGGAGGGGGGGGGTAAGGTACGGGAGGGAGGGGGGGGGGGTGCGGGGAGGGTGGGGGATAGGTTGGGGGGGGGGGGAGTGGGATAGAGGGGGGGGGGAGTGGTAGGCGAGGGGTGGGGGGCGGGTGGGACGCGAGGTGGGGGAGTCGGGGATTGGGGGGGGGCGGGGGAGGGGGAGGAAGGGGGGGGAGAGGGAGGGGAGGGGCGGAGGGGGGGGGGGGTGAGGGGCGGGGGGTGGGTAGAGGTGGGGAGGGGCAGGGAGTAAGGGGGGTGGGGGAGCGAGCGAGGGGGTGAGGGTGGTGGGGGGGATGTGGGGAGGGTGGGGATGTGGGCGAGGAGGGGGTAGTTTGAGAGGATTGGATGGGGGGGGGGGAGGGGGGGGGGGGGGGAGGGGGGGACGGGGGCTGGGGGAGGTGTTGGGGTGTGGGGGGGGGGGGTGGAGGGCGGGGGGGTGGCAGTGAGAGGTGGTGGTGGGCAGGGGGGGGGGGGGGGGATGGGTTCGTGGTGTGCATCGTGGGTAGTTGGGGGGGTAGGGAGGGTGGATGGAGGGTGGGGGAGGGGGAGGGGTGGGGGTAGGGGGAGGGGATGGGGGGTGGAGGGCTCGGGAGGGGGGGGGGGGGGCCGGGGGGTGGTGAGGGGGGAAGTGGGAGAGGGGGAGAGGCAGGTGGAGAGGAGGTGGGTGGGGGTTAGGGGGGGGGGTTAGGGTGGGGGGGGTGGAGCGTGGGTGGGGCGGGGGGGCGAGGGAGGAGGGGGGTGGAGAGATGGGGGGGAGGGGGGGGGTTGGGTAGGGGGGGGCGGGGGTGGGGGAGGGAGGGAGGGGGGGGGGGTGGGTGGAGGGATCAGGGGAGGTATGGGTGGTGTTGGGGGGGGGTGGGAGGGGACATTGAGGGGGTGGAATGGAGGTGGGGCGGGGGGAGGATGGCGGGGAGGAGGGTGGAGGGGGGGGGAGAGAGGGAGAGGGGGGGAGGAGGGGGGGGGGGGTTGGGGGGAGGGGGGGGAGGGGGGGGGGGGGAGGGGGAGGGGGGGGGGGGGGGGGGGGGCTGGTGGGGGGGGCAGTGGGGGTGGGCGGGAGAGGTGGGGGGGGCGGAGTGGGGGGGGGGGGGGGCGGGAGGGAGGGAGGGGGGGGGGGGTGGGGGGGGGGGGGGGGAGGGTCGGGGGAGGGTAGAGGGGTGGGTAGGGGGGATGGGGGAAGGGGGGGGGTGGGAGGGGGGAGTGCGGTAGGTGAGAGAGGAGGGAGGTGAGGGGTGGCGGGGGAGGGGCGGGCGTTAGAGTGGGGGGGGAGGGTGGAGGGGGGAGAAGGGGGGGGGGCTGGCGGGTGGTGGGGGGGGAGGGGTGGGAGGGGGGGGGGGGGGGGTTCGGGGGGGCGGGCGGGGGAGGTGGGGGTAGGGGGGGAATGGGGTTAGGGGGGGGGGGGTGGAGGGAGGCGTGAGGAGGGTGGGGAGGGGGGCAGAGGGGGGGGGGGGAGTTGGGGGGGAGGGGAGGGGGGGGGAGGGGGGAGGGGGACGGGGGGGGGGGGTGGGGGGGTAGGGGAGGGGGTGTGGGGGGGGGGAAGGGGGGGGTTGGGGGGGGGGGGGGGCAGGGGGGGGGGGGGGGGGGGGAGTGTGAGGGGGGAGTAGGGGGGGGGGAGGGGGGGGGAGGGAGTTTTGGTTTTTTTTTTTTTATTCTTGTTTTTTTGTTTTTTGTTAATTTTCTTTTCTTTTCTATTATTTTTTTTTTTTTATTTTTTTTTTCTTTTTTTTTTTTTAGTTTCTTTGTCTTTTTTATTTTTTTATCTTTTTTCTTCTTTTCTTTTTTTTTGTTTCTTTTCTTTTTTATTTTTCTTGTATTTTTCGCTTTTTTCTTCTCTTCATATCTCTTCTTTTTCTTTTTTCTTTTTTCTTTGTTTTTTTTTTTGTTTTTTTTTTTTTTTTTTTTTTGTTACGTTATCTTCGGGCCCATTAATGACCCGAAGAGGTTTTACTCTCTTTGGTTCGGCCCATTGAGGCCCGATGACTTTGTTTGAGTCCGTTAAGCACTAAGAGGGTCGGTTAAGCTTCAAATAAGCTCGGGGAGCTTATTATGGCTTATTTTTGAGTCTTTGTGCCCGTAAGCCCAATGAGCTTGGCCCGATACACCCCTTATGCTTTGCGAGATTTATTTTATCATTCATTTTAAGTAAGTTGATCTGTTTTATTTTTCTAGCTTATTCGCAATAAGCTAATAAGCTTCGGGTTGGGCCGGCTTGGGCCTGTTTAAGGCCCGATAAGGGTTCAAAGGCGTCCCGTTGAGTCCATTGAGGTCCATTAAGTACCTTTATGTCCATTAGGCTTATTTAATCCTCATAAGATCATCAATAAGCCACTCGAGCTTATTGTAAGCTTATTTGTTCATTTAGGGCCCGTAAATAGGCTAGGAGGCCCGTTGGTGTTTTCGGTTGGTTTTTTCAAAGAAATACAAGAGGGTGTTTCCATTTAGGCTGTCTTATGTCTATTATTAAGATCATTAAGCCGCGTATAATGCACAAGAATAAGTGTGTAGTTATTGTGGCTTTGAGGCTATGTATTGGGCATCGCGTGGGACCTCGATAGAAAGCCCGATAAGAGTTATAGTGAGGCCCGAATGGTTTTATTGGCGTGATATATGGTCTCGTCGAATTGTCTAGCACCAAACAAGAGTGCCTAGCATTTTCTAGTCGTGTCCCGCGAATGCAACGTTTCATTACGTTGGATACATGTTCCCACCACACTCATGTCGTGTTTACAACTATAGTTTACGTTATGGTTGTAACTTTTAAATTTGTGAATAAGGCTTATTACCCTGTCGCTGGTCCATTTTTATATTGTCATGGTTATTGTTTAGCGTTATCTCTTAGTTTCTAACATCGTGCAAGTTATTCAACGAATACAATGTGCTCATAGCATGTTCATTTTATGTTTATCATGTGTGCTTTCCCGTTAGTATGTCGCATGTACATACGCTTGACCTCTAAGCTAGATCACAATAAATGAACACGTAAACTACGAAGGAAGGGAGTTGTGTGCAACTTACAGAAGGGTATCTATAGCTCGATAGAGATTGAGGATTGGTGGACGTGTGTAAATTGCTAACCGTGCGCGTTATTACTTCGCCTTGTAGGATGTTTTGTTAGCGGTTTGAGACCCAGTACATAGTGCTCTTGGTCTTAGAGAGAGTTTGTGAGTTTTAGAAAGGTGTTATGTGACAATGTAAGTGTGTATATATATACACATAAGCTAGTTAATTTCCCCTTAGTCCTAAACTAACCAAAACGAGCTAGGAGGGGCGGTTTTGAGGGGATTTAGTTAATCTCACATGGTTTTTGCTAAACCACCATAAGTACATGCTTTAATTACTTAGGTGATGTACAAGATTGAGTTAGACTAGGAAATCTTATGGGTTTGTGACCTTGTCCTTGGTTGTCCGCGGCATCAAGAGAGGAAAACAAAGAGATGGTTATTATCCAAGGTGTAAGAGATCATTAGGGGACCATTAGGACATGTATTTAATAACTCATGGATGTACATGTACTTGTTAAGGATCATTAGGGAGATTTGCTAGAAATTAATTCACCAAGGACGATTTTTAGGCAAGTTTACTTGCCCACATTCGGCATAAAAGGGATATAAACACAAGACTTGATCAAGTTTCGTGTTTAGGCTTTTAAAGTGGGTATTGGTTTGAGTCTAGGTATGTCTAGGTATTTCCGGGGTGCGTCCAAATGTATTTTATCGCGAAACGTAACCCTTTTACGTGACCAATAAAAATAAAATACGCAAAGTACATAATTATTCTCAAAATAATTATTCCTTACTTGTTTGATGTAAACCTTAATTTATTTGGTGACCGTTTACATTCATTGATTATTTCTAGTCTACGCGGTTTAGCTTTAAAAGTAAACATTAAAAGTAAACGCGTATCGGACTAAAATAAATAGTGATCATTAATATAGTCGTACAATGACACAAAAATGAGAAATGTTACATAAAAGAGTTTGTAACAAGCATGTATCCCCCTCGCGGGTTTATAAAACATGTAAAATAAGTAAAGGTGAGGTTATGAACGATATATTCCGATTTGGGTCATTGTTGAACGTTCTCTTGACCAAAATCACTCATATTCTTACCAAAAAAGAAGACGGATGAGCAGAAGGAAGCTCACAACAACTCTACTTAAAGTAAGTATTTGTGTAGTAGTATCGTGTTCTATGGTGCTGTCGTTGTTGGTATATTTTAATTGATTCAAGTTTTAGAATTTATATTTTGCCGACTAAACCAAAAACAAACACTTTAAACGGGCAGGTAACTCGATCGGTAGTCAGTTGTATCTGTGGTAAGTAGGTGTCGAACACTTGAAGCGAGGTTAAAACTCTCAATTTAGTTTTAATATCTTGGTTATTTAATCTATGTTAATTCTATCTATTCAAAACTTATGTAAAACCTATGTCCGTTCTAAAATCCTAATTCTACTGGGAAAAGGGTTTTCAGTCCGTGAGAGAACTGCACGTTTGGGTTGGTGACTAACAATCAATCCAAGGACTTTAACCCACGTAAGCTAATAAACAAAAGATGAAAAAGAGCGGTGTCGACCCTTATCAAGAAAACTGTATAAACCATTATAATCCGATTATAAAGTTGTGTTTGTTTTAATTTAAGGTTCAATGATTTCCTTCACTCGAGTGGCATATCATTCTTAAGACTTATGCGTACATCATCACTAAGACCTAGACACATTAATTCTTCATAATTAAAGCAAGCCATAAACATACTTATTTGTTGATTATAATCTATTTTAGGGATAAAGCAATGTTGAGATCTGTAAAAAAGACCCTAGCTCATAGAGAACTTTACCCACTTATGCCTAATTTCAATTACCCACTAGTATCCACTCGTCCAGACATCCATGGAATTTCAGAAATGTATTGTGTTGAATTATCTAGGTTCACCTTCTAGTCAACACGATCAATAAACCATTAACAATATCTAATTAGCTAGTTAAGCCCGAAGCGTATCCTAATATCACAGATTTAGAAGGACAATAATTGTGATCCTATGATTCTAGATGTATAGATTACTATATGGAGAGCTATCCTGGACTCTAGATCCGCGTGGGTCCATTCACTGGTATCCCGTTAAAATAAAGGAGTCGCATATCAAAAAGCGCGTAAACAAGTACAAATTGATAAACATAAACAAACATTCAACGATAAATCAAGAAATCAAGATAAACAAATACCAAACAATCCAATCATTCATAATAATTTGCTAATACCCGAAGGTATAGCCTTCAAACGTCAAATAAATACAAAGACAATTATATGCTAAGGTAAACTAACCGAGTTAACGAATTCTACCCAAAAACTAAACGAAACTAAAGTATATGGAAATACAAGTTGTCTTCTATGGAATTGATTGCGTTGCTCGACCTCTTATGCTCTCGTTCTCTCAGAAAATTTACTTTTATTGGTTAGGTATACGAAATATGATTTAGCACACTTAAAAACTCTTTTTGAGTTTTCTATATATAAGGTCTGAAGTCGTTTCGATACACCGTAAACCAAGAATTGATAACGACGTATTGAAGGATTTCTTGGAGTTGGGGAACAATGCATGATATCTTCCCAGAATATTCACTACAAAAGCTATTTCTTAATAAGGCGTATTGAGTCTCACTGGATACACTATTGAACTTTATTTCCTGTGTGGTCTTTGTGAGTGCAGGCCTGGCTGTACCACGGCCGTTCTTCCCAGATGGATACGGCGGTATTGGTCTCAGAATAGTAATCTACAAAATTCTTCATTAAAAGCTCCAGAATTGCGCGCCTTTTCTATCTTTCACCAATTACTCATAATTACAACAATTCTTAAATATAAACATGTAAGTAACAACTCATTGCAATAATTTGTATAAATTGGTTAATATCATAGTATAAACTGACGCTGTTAAAATAACGTTATGTTGATGTCATCAAATATCCCCCCACTTGAATCCTACTTGTCCTCAAGTTAGGGTTTAGAGGTATATGATAACGGTTTAAAGCCCGTTTAGATATAACGTTACGAATGGTACATTATAGGAATAATGTACTTTGTAATGATGATAGGATGATATTGACTTGACATGTTATGATGTTTGCTTGACATATATGAAGACAAGATTGCCATAGATAGGTTGCGTGAGCTTGTCTACTTTGGTTATGTAAGTTACATGACATACTGAGATATTAACAATGCAAGTAATGTACTAAAGCAAAAAAATTCCCCGTATAATTGTGATAATAGTAAAATAGGTTTTTCATTTGATGAAAATTCTTAGGTTGTTATACATTCTATAATCTTTCACCAGAAGTACCGTTCCAACAAGGTAGCTAAAGCACACATACATGGCCGTAACAACATAATGGACATGTGTGTTCGATCACATCCCCATTCGAATTTAACTAACGGTTAGGATGAAGAATGATATAGGGCGGGAACCTTCTAACTTTCACCAATAGTAATAAACCAACAAGGCAGCTGAGACATGCATACATGGCCATAACGACAGAATAGACATGCATGCTCGATCACATCCTCATTCATGTAAAACCCATGGTTAATCATTAGGTGAGAGGGAAGTAAATTGTTGTTAAATAAAAATCAAGAAACAAATAGATTAAGCCTAAAGTACAAGTTGCTAGACACTTTTTCCCGACCGTTACCATGATTTAGACACGACTATTTACAACGTCTTGATCATAGATCAACCTAACTTGGCGTTCCCGTAACGGTCAACTTTTCAATCATCCTAAAACTTTACATATTCTACAAGGTAAGTGGTGATATCTTCCACTTTGTACAATACTCTACATCGTTGATTTTTGTTGCGTATCAACGAATAATCGATCCTTCATGTAATTCCTTCGGTTCTTGCTTTGCGAAACGATTATCTTCAAATTTTCCTTCTTTTTTTGTTGCAATTTTTCTCATTTTTTCGATTTTTTTTATTAATACCACTATATACAAAACTCGGAGTAGTTTCACCATCTTCACGATCATAATAATTCTGGATAATTCCTTCGATAGTTCTTCGTTCTTCGGATTCACCGGATTCCACCATTATTGTGACGGTAGTAAAATCACATGAGTTTTGAACTACTATATACATTCCCATTTTGCAATGTGCAAATTTTCCAACGCTCTCAAAGATAGAAAAATGACACAAGAACTCAGTGAAATCCATACTTTACACTATAAATCAACTAGGCAACTGTATCATTAACCCTTAATCTAACAAGGTAGGTTAAGGTGTAAGGGTGTAACGAAACAAATAGTTTGTGTAATTCCTAAAGGATTATCTCTACGGGTTTTTCTAGTAGATCATCACTCTAAAGATGAGAGTGGAAAAGGGTTTAAACTGGAGGTTAACTAACCAGTGTAGTTAGTTAATAAACAACATGAAAGGCGATTTGGGTGTAATCCTAAAAATTTACCAATGTAAACAAGTTACTCCAATTAAATCCATAATACTCATTAATTTGTTGTGTATCGTGATAGATATACCAAGCAATTCTAAGTCACAACACATCGACAGACGCACTCATATCTTTTGGAATTTGGGCAAACATTAGAAACCGGGAAAGGTTGAATCCTCACAATATCTAACAAGGGTTATTGTGTGCGGGTTATGTAACATGCAATTTCACAAAAGTATGCTTGAATTTTTTTTAAATATGAGCATAATTTAAGCATTTTAGTGGGAAAAATAAGACAAGTAAATATTCTAATTCCATCCCCCCACTTGAATTATACAACGTCCTCGTTGTATAGATAAAACATTAAAAATACGGGAATTAAAAAGAATTAGAATGTGAAACTCCCTTGATATTTGCTCGGTATATTTCCTCAATGTGCGTTTTAGGAGCTTAGATTGTGTGCTACTAGAAAAGCGTCTGAATCCTAGCACGAACAACACACACAGAATTCCAGAAAATATGCATTCTAACAACTTCGTCGATATTTCTTTCACGAGGTCCTGTATAAAAGATAGAAAAAAAGTGCATTCCTATCTGGGCATCTACGGTTAATTTAAACTAAACTAAACAAACTAAATACGTGTCAGTCTGGTGGATACGCTGTATCAAATTAATGAATACGATGTATTCCAGAACTGACAATAGTGATTTTAAAGTGTATAAAAATTAAAGATTGATATCGTCAAGACAATCAATACGCCGTATGGTATGGAGCGGATACGCCGTATTGATGTCTAGGAAGACAGACTCGAAAAAATTAAATAACAATCCGGGTTGTCTCCCGGGAAGCACTTTTGTTTACAGCAAAGTCTTTAAGGTAGACTTGTCTTCAGCTTCTCTTTACTCGGCTCTAGTCACCATCCATCTTTCGTCTATTTTCCAAAAGATTTCTTGGTAAGCTCGGCACGCCTCTTCTCTTGTGATTGTAGGATCAACGTATTCATCTTCTTTTACAGCAACATACTCTTCATCATTATTGAACGGATATTTGATCATCATATATCTCCTTATATTGCACACCAGTAGCTCATGAACTTTACATAATTCTTCTTTCTCATTATCTTCTTAAGCATCATCATAGTTTGTATATATATTCCATCATCTCTCTTGTTCATAATGTGACTCATCGTCATCTTCTTTGATAAATCCTTCCATGATAGCTTTATTTCTTAAAGCCTCGCCTTTAAGTTCACTATCTTCCAAAGCCTCGTACTACTCGTAATCCAGATAATGTAGTTGGTTTCCAATAATGTATGTTCTGGGTAAGTTTCCTCCATTATAGTATCCATCATCCATCCAACTACATGTTGGCCATTCCGAACATCCAGTTTTATAGTTGAAAGGCTTGCAAGTATGTTTAACTGGTGTAGGTTTAGTCCAAACTCCAATGTTAGTCCATGTAAGTAAGTCTGGATCAATTTTTAAAAGATAGTTAAATTCTTTGAATTCCTTATACATAGGTGTTTCAAAATTAAATAAATTAGTGTCGATCCTAAAGACTTCAGCAACTTCATCCTTATTATCAAAAGATTCTTCATATGTGAACTCAACTTCATCATCTCATCTGATCCAATAAATCCATAATGCTTTCATAGTATAATGATCCATTGTCTTGTAGTCGAAAAACTTCAATTCCAACCACTCAATAAATGCAACATCAGACGGATCATATACTATATTATCATCAACTTCATGCTCCGAATCATCATCCATTCCGCTTAATCGATTGACTTCATTGTTGAAAACTTCAAGTGATGTATCGCAAGTGAGCGAAACATCTTCGACCTTAACATCCTTAATTTTCTCGAACTCTCCTTTGATAACCTTTGTCATTCGTACTAAAAAATACCCAGAAAATTATTAGTAGAACCAGCGGGAAAAAGGTATTAAAAATTTTTAGGTTTTAAGTCCGAGAATGGAAAAGAACTTTATTAGACACGCCGTATTCAATAGAAGTGAATGCGCCGTATTAATCAGTTTGAATGAATATGTTGTATTGGTCAAAAAGTTTGATACGTCGTATCCGATGGAAGTGGATACGCCGTATTCAGTTATTGACCAGAATAGTGTATTAGCAAAATAATTAAATGCGCAAGCAATTAAACACAAATATACAAGCAAACAATTAAACAAACAAATATACAAAATTATACAAAATATACAAGAATATATACTAATCTAATTAACACTACTCCTAAGGGTTAGATCTAATCTAATAACCAAAACATAAAATAAAAATCAAGATTAACTTTCACTCCCCGAAAACGGCGCCAAAAACTTGATGTGGTTGTTGTGTGGTGTATATTTAAGATGTTTTAAGTTTTAAATTTATATTTTGCCGATTTAACCAAAATGACACTTTAACGGGTAGTATACCCGGTCGGTGGTAGTTTCATGGTATGTAGGGTGTCAAACACTTGAAGCGAGGTTAAATCTCTCAATTTATTTATATTTTGGTTATCTAATCTATGTTAAATCTAATCTAAGTCAAACCTATGCTAAACCTATGTTATTTCTAAACCTAATTCTAACAGGTAAAAGGGGGTTTTCAGCCTGAGAGACTAGCACAGATTGGTCGGTGACTACAATCAATTCAAGACACTTTAACCCATGCAAACTAATTAACAAAAGATAAAAGAGCGGTCAAGCCTTATATAAGAAAATTGTATTAACCATTATTAATCCGATTAGAACTTTTGTTTTTTTATTTAGTGCAATGATTTCTTCTCTCGAGGTGGCATATCATTCTTAAGACTTAGGCGGGACTTCTTCCTAAGACCTAGACACATTAATTATGTCACAATTAAAGCATCCACATAAAGCATCCTTATTTTCTAATTATAATCTATCTTAGGGATTAAAGCAATGGTGATCTTATTAAACCCTAGCTCATAAAGACTTTACCTACTTACCGCTTAATGGCGATTTATACACTAGTAGTCCACTTGTCCAACTATCCAATGGAATCAGAATGTTATTTGTTAAATTACTAAGTCAAACCTATGCTAAACTTATGTTAGCTCTAATCCTAATTCTAACAGGTAAAGGAGGGTTTCAGCCAGAGAGACTGGCACAGGTTGGTCGGTGACTACAATTAATTCAAGACACTTTAACCCACGCAAGCTAATTAACAGAAGATAAAAGAGTGGTCGAGCCTTATATAAGAAAAATGTATTAATCATTATTAATCCGATTAGAACGTTGGTTTGTTTATTTAGTGCAATGATTTCTTCTCTCGAGGTGGAATATCATTCTTAAGACTTAGGCGGGACTTCTTCCTAAGACCTAGACACATTAATTCTGTCACAATTAAAGCATCTGCATAAAGCATCCTTATTTGCTAATTATAATCTATTTTCTTTTTTAAAAAAAAGGGGGAAAAAAATTTAGTATAAAGTAATGGTGATCTTGTTAAACCCTAGCTCATAGAGACTTTACCCACTTACTGCTTAATGGCAATTTATACACTAGTAGTCTACTTGTCCGACTATCCAATGGAATCAGTACGTTATTTGTTGAATTATCTAGGTTTACCATCTAGTCAACATGTTCAATAAACCATTGGCAATATCTAATTAACTATTTAAGCCCAAAGCGTATCCTAGACACAGATTTAGAAGGACAATACTTGTGATCCTATGATTCTAGATGTATAAATCATTATATGGAGAGATATCTCGGACTCTAGATTACTTGGTATGTATCACTAGATCCAGTTGAATGATAGGTCGCATACGAAAGCACGTAAACAAGTATAAATTGATAAACATAAACAAGCATGCAACGATAAATTAAGAAATCGAGATAAACAATACCAAACATTCAAATCTTCATAATAATGGCTAATACCCAAAGATATTAGCCTTCAAACGTCATAATAAATACAAGATCAATTATTTAGCCAAGGTGAACTAACCGAGTTAACGAATAATGCCAAAAACTGAACGATTACTAAATTATATGGAATTACACGTTGTCTCCTATGGAATTGATAACGTTGCTTGACCTCTTCTGCTCTTTTTCTCTTTTGGAAATCGACTTTTGTGGTTTAGGTATCGAGAATATGATTTAGCACCTTTAAACTCGTTTTTGAGTTTTGTATTTATAGGGTCTAGAAGTCGGTTCAATACAGCGTATCCAATGGTTGAATACGGCATATTGGAGTTTCTTGGAGTAGGGACCACGTTTGATATCTTCCAGGATATTCACATACTATATATTCAATATGGCGTATTGACATCTTCTGGATACGGCGTATTGAGCTTCATTCCTTTGTAGTCTTTGGTGAGTGCAAGCACGGATACGCCGTATCTTCCTTGATGGATACGGCGTATTAGTCTTCAGAATAGTAATATTCAAAATATCTTCATTTAAGCTCCAGAATGAGCGCCCATTTGTTAATATTCACCAAGTACTCTATAATTACTGCAATTCTCAAATATAAATGATTAAGTAACAATTCTTTACAATAATTATACAAAATTGATTAATAACATGGGATAAATGATGCTATAAAATAGACGTTATTTGATGTCATCAGAGACAAAGCACTGTTTATCTGGCACGCAGTTCTATACAATAAAGGTCAATGAACAAATATCCAAAAGTCAACAGAATAATCAACAGACTAAATATTGCTCAAGCTTTGTGCAAATTGCTTGTATATTCCTCCTAGTGCAAACTGTCTGTATATTCCTCCTAGTGCAAACTGCATGTATATTCCTCCTAGTGAAAAACATCATGTATATTCCTCCTAGTGAAAAACAATATGTATATTCCTCCTAGTGAAAAACAATATGTATATTCCTCCTAGTGAAAAACTGCATGTATATTCCTCCTAGTAAAAAACTGCATGTATATTCCTCTTAGTGAAATTCAGCATGTATGTTCCTCCTAGTTTCTTGAAAAATCACAAGAATCATTAAACCAAGCATCTTAATTACACAACACATGATTCTTAGTCTACACAAATAACTCATAAAACCATTTATTCATATCTTAGTTATAAGGGAACATAATAACACATTTAAACACAAACCCATGAACTTTCATACACCTTATTCGAATCTCCCATAAATTCGACCAATTTTATCATCAGGAACTCAACTATTGTTATCCTCATCATAAACTATTTTAAATAAGTATTTCCTACCCTCATATGAACAAAAACCCCAAGGTAATTTAGGTTATAACCCACTTTTAATTTTGAAGAAGCCTAACCTAATTTCTAGGATTTTTCGAGCAAAGTAGAGTGTTTTAGACCAATTCCTTTTGATTAGATGTTGTTTAAGAGATTAGAAACAAGCTTGTAGTTTACCTTTAGATTAAAAAATACAATTTGATGGTTTCTTGTTTGAGTCGATTTTTGCAAGAGAGTAAAATGGAATTTTGATTTTGTAATATATGGATCATCCTATTTGGATGGTTTATACAAAAAGTTTGAGTTTTGACAACATTGGCCCTTGTAGTTTCATATTACTTGCACTTTTCTTTTAAACTTTTCCTTAGGCTAAACTAATTTAGTATAATGACACCTAAAGTCCTTTTAGTTGTACTAAACTTAGTCTAAGCCTTGAATTTTGCAATCAAGTCCCTAAAGGTTTAAACACGTAACATATAAAGCCCAAATGAGTTAAAATTAATTAACTTCCCTTTAATTATTAATCTGTTATTATCTAAAATCTTTTCCTTTTATTTATTGATTATCTTTTGAATTTTCAAATGATTTTTTAGAAAGTTTATTTGATTGTCTTCCCCCCCCCCCATCAATGGATGAACTCCGTTTTCTATTAAAGAGCTATTCATAGTTTGAGTGGTCTCAAATGTTTTGAAAATTCATTTATCTGATAAAACCGGAGATGTTACTTGGTTTTAATATTCAAACACCAATAAAATAAGATTTCTCTTATTTTGAAAAAATAAATACACTGACACGTACACTTATTTGATAGAAAGCCTGGGTTGTGTAGCAAAGTATACTCAAGCCTTTGTATGAATATTAAGTAATTCATACCTGAGAAATTTAATTCACGTTGTGAGGTCAAGTTTTTTTTTGACGAAATACTTGCCTTTAAATTGAAGACCGGATTGCTATCTAAAATAATAGCAAGCCATTGACCTGTTTTGAAAACATTTAGAAATTCCGCCCGAACTTTATTTACAGCTTCGTATCATTATTGAATGACATTTCTAAACCCGTAAATATTATCGATTTTCGAAGACATGTCCATGGAAAAACATATTTTTTAATTTTTCTGATTTTTTTTTTAATTTTCTATTTTTTATGGATTTTATATTTTTCTATTTTCTTTTTGAAAAGTTTATATAAAATGAATCTTTTTGAGTTTTTATATTTTCTTATATACATATGATACATAACGAGTTACCAATATTACTCGTCCTTTTCTTGTGCTAGATTTTCAGCGTTTCAGGAGACATACTTATCATTCCAAGCTTGTTAATAAGAAATTCAAGTCGTTCTCGTCCCAATGCCTTGGTAAAGATATCTGCCAGCTGATATTCTGTTCTGACGACGTACAGTTCAACCACCCCATTTTCCACTTGCTCCTTGATGAAATGGTGTTTGATGTCAATATGCTTGGATCGAGAGTGTTGGACGTTGTTACAGCATAAGGCAATGACACTTTTTTATAGCAGTACAGCGGAATTTTGTTAAATGCAAGGCCATAATCCGTCAGTTGTGATCGCATCCAAAGTATTTGAGCACAACATCCGGATAAGGCTATGTATTCAGCTTGGATATTGTGGTGCTCTTCTGTTTCTTTGATGACCAACTCACTAATCTATTACCCAATAGCTGCATACTTCCAAATGTACTTTTTCTGATATCTTGGCAACCAGCGTGATCAGCATCTGCAAAAGCCGTTAGTGCAATATAGGAATCCTTCGAATACTATAGACCCATATTAATGGTTCCTTTTAGGTATCAAAATATTCACTTAACTCCATGTAAGTGCTTTTCGGTAGGCTTAGCCTGATACCGGGCACACATGCAAACAACAAATACAAGGTCTGGTCGATTGGATGTTAGATACATAAGGGAGCCAATCATTCCACGATAATGTATAGGATCAACGTCTTTTCCTTATGGATCTTCATCCAGTTTAGATTTCTCCACCATGGGAGTATCCACTGGGTCACTGGTTTCCATACCATACTTTTTAATTATCTTAGGAGCATATTTGGATTGGTTAAGAAAGATGCCTCTGGGACTCTGAGAAATCTGAAGTCCTAGAAAAAATGATAGTTTGCCCATCATCGACATCTTAAATTTTGAACACATTATTTCAAAAATTGTTTCACAAAGTGACGGATCAGTAGAAGCAAATATTATTTCATCTACATAGATATGTACCAGTAAGATGTCTTTGCCTTCTTTCTGAGTGAATAATGTAGGATCAACCGTGTCTTTGGAGAACTTTTGGGAGAGTAGAAATGATGATAACAAAACATACCAAGCCTTTGGTGCTTGCTTTAACCCATAAAGAGCCTTCTTGAGCTTGTACACATGATTGGGATTATCTTGATCTACAAATCCATCCGGTTGGCTGACGTAGACCTCTTCATGTAGTATACCATTCAAGAATGCAGTTTTCACATCCATTTGATAGACGATCATGTTCATGTAAGCGGCATATACAATAAAGATACGGATGGCCTCAAGTCGTGCAACTAGAGCAAAAGATTCTTCAAAGTCGATGCCCTCTTCTTGATGATATCCCCTTGCAACTAACCTTACCTTGTTTTTCAGAACACCTCCCAGCTCGTCTAATTTAACCTTGAAAATCCACTTCAAAGTGATTATCATAACACGATCTGGATGAGGAACGAGCTCCCAAACTTCAAGTCATTCGAACTCATTTAATTCTTTTTCCATTGCTTTGATCCAACAGGATTCCTTCAACACTTCTTTATAATTCTTTGGTTCCACAGAAGTAAGGAAAGCATCAAAGTAGAAAAACATGGCTTGGTTTTGTAGTTGATGTCTGGTAGAGACAGGTCGAGAAGGACTTCCAATGACATTATCCAGTAGGTGATCTTTTGTCCATTTTCTGAGATGTTTAAGTGGTTGATTAACTGAGTGCACATTTGTTGAAATAACATCCGTTGAAGAAGATTCTTTAGAAATTGGTTCTGGAATTGGAACGCCAAAGAAGGGATCATTATCTAAGTGTGCAACTTTAATATCGTGAAACTCTTCTTCAACGCCGGAAGGAATAACTGGAGGTTGTGTTTCTTGAGGGGTTTGTGAGGTACTTGGAGATGGTGCATCTTGATTAACTGATGTCGAGGAAGGTGAACCAGTTGAATCAGCAGGATCTGGAGCAATGATTGCATGAACTGGAGAAGCAACACTAGGTGGAGGATTGAAGTACTCATCAAACATTGGCTGAAACAAAATTTCCCAGTCCTTCTTTATTGGTGGGACATACGGTGTTAGAGAAGAAGGGTTTGGCATGAGTCCTGAACTGAGTGTTCCAGGAGTCAAGAGTTGAGGCCCGGATCCTGAACTAAATTGTTCAGAAGCCATCACTGTCAGCTCATCAAAAGAAACATGAATGGTTTCAATTATTAAATGGGTTCTTTTGTTGTAGATTCTGTAAGCCTTTTTTACAGGAGCGTAACCAACGAAGATTCCAATATCATCTTTAGGTGTTAACTTACCAAGGTCTTCACTGTCATTAGTGGGGTAACATAGAGCACCAAAGACATAAAGATAAGATAAGTCTGGTTTCCTATTATGGAGAAGTTCATATGGAGTTTTGTTGTGACGTTTACAGATTAAGGATCGGTTTTGTGTATAGCAAGCTATCGCAACTGCCTCTGCCCATAGAAATAACGAAGCCTTCGAGAATATTAACATGGTTCGTGTAGCTTCCACTAAAGTATAGTTTTATCTTTTGACAACGCCGTTCTGTTGCAGAGATCGAGCAACGGATGTTTGATGTGAAATGTCGACATCTTGATAGTAATCTCTTAGGGTTTGATTGACAAACTCTGTGCCATTATCGGTTATGATATTTCGGATTGTCGCATTGAAACGAACATGAATCATTTTGATAAATTTTATCACGAACTCTGGAACTTCATCCTTTGATCGTAGAAATTTTACCCAAGTAAACCGAGAATAATCGTCAACAATAACCAATATGTATTTCTGTCTATTGATACTTTGAATCCTCATTGGCCCGCAAAGGTCCATGTGCAACAGATAGAGCTATTCTTGAATAGAGTCCTCGGCTTTGGGTTTGTGGGTATGTTTCTTGCTTTTCCCAAGAGCACAAGTGGAACATAGATGATCCTTCTGAAACTTTAATTTGGGCAGCCCTCGTACCAGTCCTTGTTTAGCGAGTGCAGCGATAGAAATTGAAGTTTAAATGTGACAACCTTCGATGCCATACCAATACTTAGTCTTCAAGGCTTTTGACAAGATTTAAATGGGTGAGGATGACATCATATCTTCCAAAGATAAAGTGTATAAGTTTGAGCCCCTTGATCCCTTGAGTAGGTCAACTCCTTCTAAGTCACAAATGTAGTAAGTATGCTTGCGAAACGTGACTTCGAGATCGGAATCAAAAATTGGCTAACAAAAAATAAGTTGTTTCCTAACCCTTCCACATAGTAAACCCGAGAAATCATAACATTGCCCATCTGTTAGTCACCATGGCCCATAATCTTTGCAATCTAATTGTTACCGAATATGATAGTACCCGGAAATTTATGAACAAAGTTGATGAGCTGAGAGCTGTTTCTTGTCATATGCTTGGAGCATCCAGAGTCCAAATACCAGAGAACAATCTGGACAACCTAAAATTAATAAGAGAAGAAGATGGAAAGTTTGAAACAGTGGATCCCCAATGTTTGTTGGGTTCCGAGATGTTAATAGGCCTAGATCCTAAGATACTAAGTTCACTGTTCAAATCTACTAATTTTGAAACTTTGGTTTTCCTACGGTATATCTTAATCTCTGGATTAGAAGTTGTTACTGATTTTAAAGTGGTTTCCTTAAGAGGCTCTACTTTAGTGGAGGTGAACCTAGTTAAAGGGCACGAGTTTCCAACTATAGTGAAGGTCCGTCCTGTAAGTTTCCACTTATATCCAATATCAGTAAACACTTTACCAGTAGGTTTCCAAGTTTGCTTCCTTTTGCTCCTCTTAGCAGATTTAGATTTAGAAAGTATATTCATATCATTAACATATTCAAGAAAACACATATCATGATTTGCATCAAACATACATTGATTACATTTAACACAAATTAATTCAGAATTCGCATTTAACTTTATATGCTTAACATCCGCATTAAAAACAAGTTCAACTACATCATTCTTTTTATTTGAATTAGATTTAACGCTCCTAGGTTGGACTTCTACTTTATTCTTCAGTTTGCTACTTGTTGGTCGGGAGATCCTATTATTCTTGGTATTGCTTGAAGGCTGTGATCTGCTAGCACTAGTAGAACTCTTCATTCTTGTAGAAAGCAACACATGTTTGTTAGAATCTTTTATTTTGTGTGAATCTACTTGTTGTTGAGTGTTACTTGATGATGTGGCACATTTTGTAAACCTAACTTTCTTGTTTTCATTCAATGGTGTGACCGCAACCAATTTCTCACTAAGTTTTGCTAAACTAAGGCATGTGGTTGTAACATAAACTAGCACCTCCTGAATTCTTTTAGCATACTTACAGGCAGAGTCTAAATCACTGTCCAAAGTTCTAAGCAATGTTGCAAAAATCAGCCTAGGCGGCTGATTAATCGGCGCCTAGGCGTTAGGCGAGGATTAAACGCCTTGATTTTTACTAATCGGCTTTATTAATCGTTTTGGTCAAAAATCGCTCAATATGCCGATTAATCGGATAAAAATCGGCCAAATCGGGCATAAATCGGATGAATCGGACAAAAATCGGCTAAATCGGCCAACTTAGTTACGGATGGAAATTGGCCATATCGGGGATTAATCGGCCAAATCGGACAAAATCGTCTAAATCGGGAAGATTAGGCATATATTTTCAAACTTTT
>BQNB010009128.1:71179-87702 GCA_026074375.1 Tanacetum coccineum
ACCTCAGCCTAAAACTAATTTCGAAAAATCAATGACTAAATTCTTGGATGATCAAAGAGTTACAAGTATGTTTTTCAAGAACAACGTTAATGATATGATTTTAAAAATATAGCAAAATGAAAAGAATTTCCAAATTAAAATTAAAAAGATGGAAATAAAAATAGATGTGTGGTCAAAATCTCAAAACATATCTTTAGAACAAACCGATTGGACTGAACCACCACCTCCTCCTCAAGCTCACACCGAGCAAGTGAATGCCGTATTAACCGAGAGGGGAAAGTCCTATGATTCTCCGAAAAGTCAAACACCTCCTCCTATCATCGTTGAAGATAAACCAATTAAGACATCGAAAAAGGGCTATCACGTGGTAAAAACAAAAGAATATACATTCTGTGAATATATTCTAAAAATACCATATCCTCAAGCTTTAAGAGTGGATCATTCCCACCTGAACCGTATCATTAAAGAATCTTAAATCAACTTAAGTATAATAATAATAATAATAATAATAATAATAGTAATAGTAAATGATAATAAAAAACCTAAAAACCTAAAACTAAAATAAATAAATATATATATATATATAACAAAAACTTTGCAGTCTTTAAGTATGTCACGCATTCGGCCGGTGTGTTTCTTACCTCGATTTCGGCATCCAAAAAGAAATTTATCGAACTTTGTGGGTTTGTTCGCTGAAAACCCTCATGAGACTATAACTCGTCACTCGGGCCACCGAGGGGTTTAAAGGCTTGTTGCATACGCTAAATGCAACCGTGATGCCTACGAAAATGCGCTTTAGTATTTTTACAGTTTTCGTAGTTGTGTTTATTTTGCAGATTAAATAAAACAGGTGGAGCTTGGATTGGTGGTTGGCATTTTACACTTGGAGACTTATATAATTAGAGTATTATATTACATGTGGTAGAATACACATGCTTGGCGCTTCGTTTCGCGCCATATCCTTCATAATTCAGCCAAGCACTTATGAGCCCCGGGAAGTTTCAATTTTACGCATAATGCTCTACTTAAGTGTGGAGGAGCTCTCGCTCCTCACAAAAAAAGAAGAAGAACGTAATGGAATCACACAAGGATAGCTCCAACGTAGCTATATCTCTCTATGCCCCGGGAAGTACCGTTTTCCCTTAATTTTCCCTATTTTCTATATTTATCAGTTCTCACATTGAGGGCAATGTTCAACTTAAGTGTGGAGGGGTAGCAAATAGGAAAAATTAATCATGTCCCTCCATGTTTGCCCTGCAGAAATTTTCAAATTTTCAACTGATATTTTCTGGAAGATTTAAAAATTTTAAAATTTTATATATTGCTTTTCCAAAAACTTAAATGCATACGCTTAGTAAGGCAAATCCAACCGGATTGACATTTTAACTAGCATAAAATCAACCCACTTAAATTGTAAGGTTCACCTCTAGATCTTAAAAAAATTCGGGTATCCATCTTTTATACCCAAGATAATTTTTGCCTTTAGCTTGTTCGAGTTAGGGTTTGAATGCAGTCATATGTTATTTGTCGCTTGAGGATGTGTAATAGTTATGGTCTTTATCGCCTTTTTCTGGGAAACATTTGTATGGTATATTCGTTTTATGGTAGGCCGATAATTTAGTAGCTCCAGAACTTGTGCTTGATCATCATTTACTAGACCACATTGAGATTAATTTATAGACAAAGTCATATGACAAGAGGTGAAATAAATCCCTATCTAATCATGTATCTGCAGCACTCACTTTTAGTGTTGAGATCCCACAAAGTATCCCAAGAGCAAGAAAAATATGCTCGATGAAGAAGTTTTGTGCCAGCCTTAGGTATCGTAGTATCTGGAATGAAAAGAAAAAAAATATAAAAAAGAGAAAAGAACAAAATAATAAAGTTTGAAGTATAAGGCAAAGTTTTGGCACATGGAATCAAGTATCTGCTATTCACCCTCACATCATGTATCACGTTTACCTTTGAGATTTTTGTCTAGGTGCTCACGCCGTAACGGGCATGTTTATGTGTCTAGTACAAGCATATGGTAGCGACCTAGATTATGTCTGTGCAAATGAGTGACTTCACAAATATAAAACCCTATCTGAGTGACTCGTGTGAATTCAAAAACAAACACTTTCTCTGTGTGATGTGCTTTGTTATATGTCTTTTGCAGAAATAGTTATAAAACTGGTATAAACAATTCGTTAATGTAATTGATTTTATTCTTACGTACGATAAATGATCTTGTTTTATCGCTTTAATTGCTTGAGGGTAAGCAATAGCTAAGTGTAGAGGGATTTGATAATGCCTAAATTATACATGTTTTCGGCAGAGTTATTTATATATATTTGATCATTTCTTGTGAACTTTTGATACTTAATCAAGTATATTTTATATTATATTTTCTAGGTACGTGTCGTGGAAGAAAACGGAAGAATACATGAAGAATTGAAGCTTAGACGAAGAAATAACTCAAGTTAATGATCTCCCGACACCTGTTCACTGTTTTAGCCATAACTCGGTCATATGAACTCCATTTTAGTTGGTTCAAGCGGCCACGCGAAGAGAATGAAATTATCAACAACCTTGAAAAGGCCAAGTGCTGAAAGTGAAAAAAGTGTGGCGGTTTTACCCAAAGTGCGGCACACTTTTGAGGCAGTGGAGAAAATTAAAGGCAATTAAATGCTAAGTGCATTAACACCCAATGTGCGGCGCATAAATAAGTTTGTGCGGCGCACTTTGGCCTCCCGAATAGCCTATAAATACCCTCCTTGGCTCTCTCATTTCACACACTCTCATACAAATCAATTCCATTCGTGTGGAACACCTAGAGTGGGGATTTTTTGGGATAAAGGCTTGACAACCCTTGTTTCGAACATCCCTCTACGCCACCATCACCACCATCGAATACCACCACTCTCCACCATGTTTTCCAAAGATCCACCATCACCCTCATACCTCATCCATCAATTTCCAGAACCTAACAACCCATATACTTGGAAAATTCACCATAATTCTTCTAAGAACTCAATATAAAACCTGTTTCCAAACACCCCCTTATCTGTATAATGTTGTGTTGTTGCTGAATTCCCAGAGGTTTGGTGATATATTTTGGTTGATTATAGAAGTATAGGGTGTAGGCTTGTTATTGGAATCATTGGTTGATGTTGGTATTGGTTGTTTAGTCGAATATTTGGTTATTCGATCTTTTGTTCTCATACACTTCCGTTTACAAATCGTTGGTACATTCTTATCTATATTTATGATGAAATATTATGAGTTTATCATTTATAATATGGTTTTTATGATTATGAGCATGGAGTAATCCTTTTATGTTTGTTTGGGCGATATGTGATCTTTGATATGTAGTGTTTAGATATGTGTTTATTGAATTGGTTAAACATATTTTATATAAGAAAATAGGCCGAAAGGTTTCTTTATACATGTGTTCTATCAATCCATCTAATATATTGGTTATAATAACTTATAAAGGCCGAAAGGATTTGTTATTATTAATCGATATAATAACTCGTTATATTTAAAGGCTGAAAGAATTTGTAACTTGTGAAATCTTCATTCTCTAAACTTATATACACTATTCTAAACACATCATTATCTAGTGATCATTACCTAAACAAACATACCTTAATCATTTGATTGAATCATCTTTTAATCACTTTCTTTACAACATTCGATATATGCAAGATTTGGTTAATTTGATCCGTGACAATCTAATTAACCTTAGCACCTAATTACAAACTGTGAAAACTTCAATTCCTGTGGAACGACCTGGACTTACCTAAAGCTATACTATACACGAACGGGTATACTTCCCGAGTGTTGTGATTTTAGTAAAAAATTGATATTTCTACTATTATAAATTTAAAGCTTGGAAAACACACATCTGTCATTCTTGTTTCCTGAAAAGGTGTCCTCCCTCAATTCTCGCATGAATTGATTCTTGATATCAAAATTCACATTGCCTCCTATTTTGGGTTTAACCACGCCCGATGCCTGGTTCCCTCGAGTCAATGCGAGGTATTGTTCTATGGTGAGGTTATCGATCTCTCCCTCAGCCATTACGATTCCTGAAATGCTTAGTAATAAGATTTAGTAATAAAATACAAGAAATCAAACTATAAGTAATTTTAGCTCCCCGACAACGGCACCAAAACTTGATGCGTAAAATTGTTTTGAATAATTAATTGCCAAGTTTTAAATTTATAAAACTCGTCTACCGATACACGCACTAACGGGCAGAGAACCCGGTCGTATGTAGTGCAGTAGTTGGTAAATCCGAGGTCGTCCCAAGAGCTAAGGTTACTAGTTCTAATTTGATTTTGTCACGTTTTAGAAAAATGGTTTTAAGATTGATTTTAAAACTACAGGAAAGTAAATGCAGAAAAGTAAATTGATAGAAGTAATCAGGGAGAAAAGCGTGCTAGCCTAACCATTTCATTACTACTGTTATGATTACGTTTTCCTGTGCAATGTTCAATTACAAGTTTCATTAGTGGTTCTAATATCGGCAGACCCGAATTGGCATTTGAGGTCTGTCCTATACTTACTCTGCGATCCCAATTCCCCTAAGATCACACGGGCAGGGCATCCAAGTTTGTAGTGGTTAATCCCCAACTATCCTTAAGACCAATTCTATAACCTATATAGATTATTAACCCTCTCTGAAAGAGTTCTTGTGCTTTTTAAGTGTTTAATGTGACAGAGGCGGTAATATGGTTCATTCCTACACTAGGGATAGGTGTAATTAACTTTTCAAAAATATTAAAATTGGTTAATTTTTGAAATGAGGAGGAAACTAATTCATTTTCAAACAAAACCGAGCTAAGTATATATTGTTGTATCTAATACACAAAATGACGACAAGTACTTTTATGTGTTATGCTATATGATTATGTGCACTTCCTTGTGTCTTAGTTTTGTTAATAGATATTATTAACTGATCGTTGCTATTTGTAATTGAGCTAATTATATATCTAAACAGATATGCCATGTCTACTATTTGTTTGTAACTAGTTTTCCGGATTATGCCTAAATAGAACCTATGCTAGATTTCTTGCATTAAGATTGCGAAATTGTTCTTGCATTGCATATAGGAAAAGATCACTTTGTTTGCAAATGTTACATCAACATCTTGTAAACCTTATTAAACATAATAACTCACTCAGGATTAAGAGCTACGCAAGCTTTTCAAATCTATCAAAAAAGATCATATTGCACGATTATTGTGTCACTAGTTCAAGTGGTAAAATGTATCACCATAAAATATTGAACACCTTCATTTAATCAAAAATTTAAACAAGATCTCGAAATCATGCCATAATACTATCTTGCTTTAACATGGGATAAACAAGATAAAAGATCATTTCAATACATTAGTATTTAAGTAATAGAAAATGTAATTTTGATCTTAGCACTTGCTTACATTAATCTAACTCACAATCATAACTTATAAATCTTTAAATTAAAATAAACCTAGGATTTATTTCAAATCATAAAATTGAAAGCTTAACTTTCTTGGTAAGAAAAGTTCTTTCTTTTGTAATGACATTTTGGTATAAAACTTCATATTAACATTCACTAGAAGTTAAAACATTTACCGTAGTCAAATAATTGAAAATGCTATATAAACATGTAATTGTTTTCTAAAGATTGTTTGTAATGCTTAAAAGTGGCTATGTAAGTTCTATACACCTTAAATGTCAAAACTATGCATATTATGCATGATACTCAATGATTTTTTCTCACATATAAAATTGATGATTATCTTTAAGAAACAAGTTAGCTCATCATTTTAAATGTCCTCGCACTTTAATACTAGTTTTAGGATTATTGGAACTCATTATTAAATATATTTATTATTTTCTCCTTTTTAAATGAGTGTTCGTTTAGGGTCAAAAACGATTTCGGTATATATCGATTCGTTATTGTAAATTATGTTTGATATCCTTTTCAAATATAATTGACAAGTTTTTGTGTTATGGACAATGAGATTGATTGTTATTTTGTTTAGTTTCAAGACTATATCAATATAGTACTATATATATATATATATATTTTTATTATATATATATTATTTATTTATATATTATATATATATATATATATCAAATATATTTACTGGGATCCTACATACTTAATCATAGTCGATGATATGAAAATATTTACATCCTTATCTTAGATGAAAGAATATGCATCGGATCATTAACTCACACTTGTGTTGATTGATGCCATATTGAGTCAACTTGTCAATAGTTGTGTTCAAATAATAGACTAATATGTTTAATACATGCATATATATACACAATGGAAATTAGGATTGACAAATTTTCGGATGTTTTCCGTCTGAAATATTCATAAGCATATTTACCATTGCAATGCAATTCGGTAATTGTGTCATTTCTGAAAAACCAAACACTGAGCAAACTAACTACATATGTAAACTTTTCTCTTACACTTAAAAGCACAACTTAAAAGCTCGAATCCTCAAATGTGGCGAAATTCTCAAATCAAAATTAAAAAAAAAAAATTAACTTTTTCGGTTTTTTTTTTATTCACCTAGGATAACATGATGTTTAATGAATTCATGCACTTGTTGTGTTAAATGATTGATAAAGGATAATATATATCGTATGCATCTTATTTTCGTAGCATAAATGGTTGTGTTACAAGATAATAGACTACATATTTTTTGGAAAATATAAGCTATTAGAATTAAAAAAATAACCTATCACAATATGTGTCAATGTATAAACAAGTAAAATTCATTTATTCAAATACTTGTTTAATTATGGTATATAAAATTGATAAGAATAATAATTTTAGAAAAGCATAGAATATGTCTCTTTTCAATCATTTATCATTGAAGAATCACAAACTCAATTAAGATAAATAATCTTGATGAGTTTCATTTCACAAGACTTGCAAAGGAGCATTCTTAAAACACTCTTAATATAACATATTTTTTATTTTCACAAATAAGTACATCTCTTGGCTTTTGAAAAACCAAACACGTTAAATATCACATGTGACAACTACACATGAAAGATGACTTAAATTAGAAATCCATTAAATAAGCAATATGTAACGAAACCAAACAACCTATAGATCTTGAACAAAAGATTAAAACTTCTGTCACGTTTTCTAAGCATTCAAAAATCCTCGATTAGGATTATATGTAAAATATATCATCTAGATCTTCCATCATAAAAACATAGCTGTTTGATAAAAAAAATTAAACTAAATAAACATGTAGTAACTAACGTTAGTTTACATTGATAAAATTTGTCTTTCATTAGAATTTCTTATTAAACAAGTAGTAACTAAGATTTTATTGAATGTTCCTAGATTCATGGCATCTCACATATGTGTTTTAAAGTTTCAAGATGATAACTTGTTCCTATGTGATATGATTATATGCCTTCGTGATTATCTTGATGATCAACGATTATTTGTTTGTTATGAAGGGATGTTTATTATAAGGTTTTTGTCCTTGTCAAACAATTCTGATTATAATATTTTTAGTTTATCTGATTAATACATGCTATTAAATGATAAGATGTAACATTTTTTCATGATGTTTGGTTTAATGTAATCATGGTTGTTGATGGTCGTTAATGACTTATCGTGTTAATGTTCAACCTACACTATGTCGGTTTGATGCATAACGGATTAGGTATGCCTATCACATAAATTTTTATATGTCATATAGTCTTACACATTAATCTCTTTGATTATTATGTTGATGCATGCTTAAATACTCTTATATGCTTAATTTATGTGTTTATGCATCTAGGTATATATATTTCTCGACACTAAAATTTATACCCTTATTACATGCGGCCTTTAGTGTCACAATCCAAAAAGTCATAATAGTCGTAAAAGGTCTTAAATCTCCTAGAGTCTCCATATACACACTTCCTTATTCATCATCTCGTTTCGTACCAAATAATCCACTCTTTTGTCAAGGGATAGTTAGATACAAATCCAATACACCTCTAAGTAGGTTTGACAACTTAGATATTTCATCCGAAATATTCAAGTATTTTTAACTTGCGATTGAAAACGTTAAAAGTCATTTCCAAAAATTCATATTCAGGCCTTTTAACAACATATGTTAAAACGCTCTTCCAAAGGTAAAAGCATACCATCAACTTTGAGTGACCAAAGGTCTTACGAGTTTTTACATAAGTGATTCGTAGTCTCTTTAATATACACACCATGGAGACTATATCAATTCATCTTTCGTTAGTCTTTCCATCCCCAAGGAATGTCACGATGTTTTATCGTCATGCTACATCATACACCAATAAGGATTGAAAATTTATTCCATCGATCTGTAGGATAGAAAAATCTCATCGGAAATCCGTCATCATTTCCTTCGCGACAATATCCATAAGGAAATATTTTCATCAAAAAAGTTCTGTCTAAAGATAACATCACCGGCATACTCACCAAACCACTCAAACGTGAACCGTTTAATTATTTACGTCTAGGTCTAGGAATGATGGAACCTTTAATAGTCTTATTACTATTAAATTTATCTCTATAAATCTCGACAACTTAATTATTTCATGAGAATTACTTAAAGTAATGTAATTTTTATTCGCAAAATGCATGGTAAAATGTCACTAATTGTTCATATCTAATTCGTTTCACATAAAACATAATCAAGCCTCTATTATTATATAGATGGTTAATACCCTTCGTCCACCTTTTCCGCTACCACCTTTAAGATAACCTCATACCTCGTCGTGTGATTGTTCTATGAACATTCACAATACTCGAGAAGAGTGATGAGGTGTCATTTTAAACACCATTTCGGGGTCATTTATCCCCCCTAAATCATGAAAATATGCCCAGATTACGTGCCTAATCGTTTGTTTTCAGGTTTTTAGCACTTGGATGGATTTTGGAGGAAATACATGTAACTTGGGATCATTTGGAGAAGAAATGGACAAGATTACGGGCCTACACCAAATCTCTTGAAGATTTATGCATACAATGGCTGGTATACGCGTCACTGGCATATTGCGACGTTCGTTCGTGATATATATAATTACAGGACCGTGGCCGATCTCTTAAGAGGATCTAGATCATCTACGTGGCGGTTGATGTGCGTAGGATTCCTAGCGACGCGTCACATCGTTATCTTTATAAATATAGAAACCGTTTTTAGGTTATTAAGTTTGTAACTATGTTATAAAAACCAATGGGACGAACCCTAGTCATTCTAGCAGCTTTATTGGTCATTTTTAGGGCCTCAAAACCCTATTGTACATCCTTGAATCCATGTGTTTTAATCAAGTTAAAGGTTATTTATCATTAATCATTCAATTATGTCTATATTGGTAGTGATTGATTTTGCTTCTGACTTTCTTTCATGAAAAATGCGAGTCTAAACCATCCTTTTGTATTTATCTATGAATTGCATAAAAAATTAGGTTGTAGATCCTTTTTATGTTGCTTCTTGTTGATTGAATGTGCACGTTAGGCTTTAGGAAAACCAGCTTTTGTTCTGTTTCGCTGTTTGATTATGTCTAGGGAAAGCGATGTAGTGTAGAAAGGATACCATCGGTAACAGTTTTCATACTACCTTACCCTTATACGGTTGATCCCTCTTAAGACATATCAATTGCATTTAATATAATCTTAGGGGCCTTGTAATAGTCTTCATTACTACTCTCTTTTCGTGCGTTGCGCTATAAAGAATATTAAATAGGCGGCCGGGTTCGTGTTTTCTGTTCATGACCTACGGTCATTACTTACAAAGATCATCACAAGTGTGACAAAGCAACAGATATAGGTGAAGCATTCTGAGGAGTAGTGAGTGATTAGGTAAATACATCTGTTTATCATAAAGTTATCACCAGTAGATTAGATTATAATTAGTTAATCAAACCAACCTCTCAAACTATAGATTTACCAGCTTTTATAAAATATAAAAACACAAAAAGAATCTTCTCTCAACCTTTAGAATTCTGTTAGACCATGATCAAGCCTTCCCAACCTATTACCCTAGAGAACGATAACAACCCCCGAGTCTTGCCTATACTACACTGCAACGATTTGGTACACTGCCCAAGGAGTTGTAAAACTTCGTGTAAAAGTCTTTACGACCTCTCCGTATCAAGTTTTTGGCGCCGCTGCGTAGGGAATAGTTAGGTTTTGATCATAGTTTAACTTAGTTCTACTCACTTGAATCCTTTCTAGTGAGATTTTAATTCCGTATATTAGCTTTCTCGTAGTCTATATTTTCTTTATGTTAATTGTTTTGTAATCCCATCTTGTAAACCACATGAGAGACCACGAATCCTAATCCATACTCTTGGAGATTACGCCAAAACCTAGCCACGAGGGATACTATGAATCCATGGAGCTCCGTAGGAAACACATGGTACCTCTATCGATCTGACACCATCCGGTGGGTGCAACAACGGTTTTTGCTCATTCTCGGGATTTACGGTCAAGGCATCCAAACCAAAAACCTCAAGGATTCTTACAAACAAATTGTGGATCACTTAACCTTGCGGTGAAACAGAGAAAGACGCGCTACGTTTATTCAATTTTTCCCTTCGCCGATTCAAGCTAGCAATTGCTTGAAGTCTTACGGCATGGGATCCATTACCAAGGGAGGTTTATTACTACTCGTTTCGTGCTTAATTCTTTCCACCATGAAGGGACTGCAAAAACTTCACAACGATATCTTAATGTTCCAACAAAACATCTAGAGGAATCTCTATTGAAGCATGGACTCGTTTAGGACTTACTCCAAAAGTCTCATCATGGAATTCGAATCTTTGGCTCAAAGTCTAAATCTTTTATGACCATGTCAATCCCGTCATAAGACGAACCATTGACCAATCGGCCGGTAGCAAACTTCGTGACAAAAATGCCAAAGAATATTAGGCATTATTAGAGGACCTCGCCCTCTATGACAATGAAAGTTGGAATGACCCAAGGGATTTCGCTAAGCCGGTCAAGGCAATCTCCTTGCCTCAAGATGTCCCGAGTACATTCGACCGCCACTTCATCGAGCTCGAGAATCAAGTTCAACGCTTGATGGAAGCTCATCTTGCTCCGATGCAACCTATTCAAGTGAACAAAATAACTAACTCATGTGAGATTTGCAGTGGTCCTCACGACACTTAGTATTGCATGGAAGATCCCAAACAAGCCTTTGTTAAATATGCATCCTCACATACCGACGAAGCGGGAGGTAAATGGTACACTTTTAAGCCTGAGCAAAACAATTTTGGTGACACCTACAATCCGTCATGGAAAAGTCACCACAACCTATGGTGGAGACAAGCCTAAAATTCCCCAAACATAATTTTTCAACCCACCTACCGGTTCCACCCAACGGTTCGATCCCGAACCATCCTTCACCAACCAATCCTCAAAGCTTTAACAATCATCAAACCTAAAAGGATTGGGTATCCAACTTCTGGCTTCTCAAGAGTAAACTGTCCAAGTTTGAAGCCAATTTCCAACAACAACAAAGCGAGATGACCAACACCCCTAAATCCGACACAGTGCTTTGAAATCCAGAACGATACGAATAGCTGGAGCACTAATCTTAGCGGAAGATGATCAACTTGAAGATTAAAGCAGAAGAAGAAAGTACTATGGCACATGAGCTTATAAAGTTTATCAAATCTCAGATTGCAGAACAGAGTTAGTTATGAAGAATTTTTAAAAGCTAACAGGAAAGGAAGCTAAAGTGTTTGAAAGAATCCTCTCAAAATCAAAGAGCTTTAATTCAAGAAACTTAAGATTTGAAGGTAAATCATAAGTTTAGGGGAGGATTGTTGGGAATTAAAGAGCTTCTACAAGATAATGCTGCTGAAGGACTTAATACTGCTAGTAGTAATAGTTAGTACTGCTAGTTATAGTTAGTACTGTTAGTACAATGTTAGTACTGTCAGTATATAGTTAGTACTGTTAGTTAGTATATTAGTGCTGCTTATGAGATATGTATGAGATAAATTAGGAATAGATATGCATGATCTCTGCATAATCTCCTAACGCGTTTTGTAAGCCTATTAGGGTTTTCCTTAGTGTATAAAAGGAACCCTACGGCATAGTTAGACATATCTCTTTTTCATATACTTTCATAGTCGTCCAATTCATATAATAGTTAGAGTCTTTCATTGTAAGGCAAAACATATAGTTGTTTTGTGGTTTGTTCAATATATTGAAAGCTTTGTGAAAGTTCTGTGTTCATTGTTTGATTGTTTCTTCTGAGTATATAAAGATTAATTCCGCATAGTCTTTATATATACACCACAAGGTTTCTAATCTAGTTGTTTAGATTTATCTAAGCTAATAAAAGATCCATTCAATTGGAACCAACAAGTGGTATCAGAGCGGGTGTTCTGAAACCTTGATTTAGAAGAAACAAACTAGATCCATCTCTCTGTTCATTCCCTATATCAAAAACCATGGATCTAGAAAATACCCAAAACAATTCTCTTGCAAAACTGCCACTTCTCAAGCAAGGTGAATATGACACATGGAGACTCAGAATAGAGTCATATATTCAACTTCAAGATTATGCTCTCTGGGAGATCATAGAGGAAGGCAACTCTTTCAAGCCAGTAGCTCGAACCACTACAAACGAAGATGGTACATCTACTACAACAATACCTGGTGCTGTTACTGCTGAACAGAAGATCCTAAAGAAGAATGATCTTAAAGCCCGAAGCATCCTGATGATGACACTTCCAAGTGAGCATCTACTTACTTTCAATAAACACAAGGATGCCAAGTCTTTATTTGAAGCCATAGAAGCAAGATTTAGTGGTAATGAAGCCACCAAGAAGACTCAAAAGACACTCTTAAAGCAGATGTATGAAACCTTCAATGCTTCTAGCTCAGAGTCACTTGACTCTATCTTTAACAGGCTTCAGAAAATTGTAAGCCAGTTAACTATCTTAGGTGAAATCATCACTCCAGAAGATCTTAACCTTAAATTCTTAAGAAGTCTTCCTACTGAATGGGGTATGCATGTTGTGGTCTGGAGGAACAAATCAGATCTGGGCTCAATAAGTTTTGATGACCTTTACAACAATTTTAAGATTGTTGAACCTGAAGTCAAAAGAAGTGTAACCTCTAGCTCAAACTCAGGCTCTCAGAATTTGGCCTTTCTCTCAGGTCATAGCAGTACAAATGATGTTAATACTGCTAATGTTCATGTTAGTACTGGTAGTACTCCTGTTAGTACTGCTAGCACTAATAATAGTACTGCTTGTCTCAGTGATGCCACAGTATATGCTTATCTGGCCACTCAACCCAATGGGTCTCAAGTTGTTCATGAAGACCTAGAGCAAATCCATGAAGATGATCTTGATGAAATGGATTTAAAGTGGCAATTGGCATTGCTAAGTATGAAAGAAAGAAAGTTTTATCAGAGAACTGGTAAAAAGATTATCATCAATGGAAGTGATATTGCTGGTTATGACAAGAAAAAGGTGGAATATTTCAATTGTCATAAGTTGGGACATTTTGCTAGAGAGTGCAGAAAACCTAGGAGTCAAGAGAACTGGAACAGAAGTCAAGATAGCTCAAGAAGAACAGTGAATAAGGAAGAATCTTCTTCCAAAGCTATGTTAGCTATAGATGGTACTGGATTTGATTGGAGTTACATAGCGCAAGAGGAGGCTTCTACCAACTTTGCACTTATGGCTTTCTCTGATTCTGAGGTACAAAATAACAAAACTTGCTCTAAACCTTGTCTTAAAAATTTTGAAGATCTTAAGTCTAAATATGATGAGTTGAGAGTAGAGCTTACTAAGTCTGAATCTGATTTATATAACTATAAAAGGGGTTTAGCTTTAGTAGAAGAAAAACTCATCTTTTATAAGAAAAATGAAAGATTGCTTTGTGATCAGATTGTTGTTCTTAAAAGAGATGCTTCATTTAATGGATCAAATATTAATGGTCTTAAGAAATAAGTAGAAAGACTTAAGAAAGAAAAAGAGGATAATCAGTTTAAAATTGACAACTTTGAAAATGCCTCTAAAAGTCTGGATCAATTGATTGGAAATCAAATATCTGATAACAATAAAAAGGGTATAGGATATAATGTTGTTCCCCCTCCACTTACAGGCTTGTTTGCACCTCCTAGTATTGATTTATCAAACTCAGGACTTGAGAAATTTAAACAGCCTGAATTTGAAGGATATGGTGTTAAGGTAAATAAGAGTGCTAGTGAAAATGTCTCTAAAGAAGTTAAGAAAACTTCAGATGCTCCAATAATTGAAGATTGGGTTTCTGATTGTGATGAAGATGAGACTGTTGTGTTAGAATCTCATCAACCTAGGAAAGTTAATCAAAACCCTAGGAACAACAGTACAAACTGGAATACCCAAATGCCTAAAAAATTGGGAGTTGGATTTCAGTTTACACCAAAAGCTTGTTTTGTGTGTGGGAGTTTTAACCATCTAATTAAAGACTGTGATTTTCATGATAAAAGGATGGTACAAAAACCTGTTTTGAACAATGTGAAAAAGGGAACTGGTCAAAGGGAAGTTAGACCAGTTTGGACTAATGCAATGAGGGTTAATCATCAAAAAATTTCTAATTCTAGAAGGAATTTTGCTCCAACAGCAGTTTTAACCAAGTCTGGTCTAGTACCATTTAGTACTGCTAGGCAAAACTTTTCAAGAACAGCAGCACCAGTTAGTGCTGCTAGGCCATTTAATACTGTTGTACACAAACCCTTTGTAAATGTTGCCAAACCAAGGACAAATGCTTTTCAAAAGTCACATTCATCATTAAGAAGACCTTTTTACCAACAAACAGCACTTAAAAATAGAAATTTGAATAACAAAGTTAATACTGCTAAGGTAATTTCTGTTAATACTGTTAAAGGAAAAAGAATGACAAGTGCTGTTGGGGAACAAGGGATTAATGCTGTTAAGCCTACAGCATACTGGGCATGGAGACCTAAAATAAAGGTGATAAATCATGTCTCCAAGAATACTGGATCATGTATTTGTAAGCAATTTAACTATGTTGATCCAACAGGTAGAAACAAGTCAGTAATGGCTTGGGTTCCCAAGAGAAATTAATTCTCTTGTGCCAAGTATAATTAGTTCTGCTAATTATACTTGATGCTGCTATGTTAGTACTGTTATTGTATTTTCTATGTTTTAGACTAACATTTGCAGGTTATAAAAAGAAGTATAGTTGGATTTGAGGGGAGGACTTTGATGAGAACTTTGATGATAGAATGGATGGTCTTTTAAGTGTTGGTTTTACAACCACACAACAAATGGTCATCAGTTCACCATGCTTAACAGGCATAAGAACTGGCTAGTCCATAAGCAAACAACAACTGGTAAAGAATCATCAAATCCGTTTATGGCTGGTAGTTTGCCAAAAACTATAAGTCCAATGATTAACCTCTTTCAAAAGGATTATACAGTTGAAAGTGGAGAGGACAGTCTAAAACTTATAGAATTGATGAATTTGTGTACTAAATTGATTGATAATGTCACTATTTTGGAAAATGCTTCTAAGGAGACTCATGCTTAGACTCTAACAATGTTGATGAAGAAAGTCAAAAGATTGGAAGACAAGCTCAAGTTCTACAACACAAGCAAAAAGGCTAGAATGGTCATCTCAGATACAAAAGAGTATTTGATTTCAGAGGATTCTGTCAAACAGGGGAGGATGGAAGAAACAGATGATCCATGAGTGGAGTATGACAAACTTCAAGTTATGCTTGGTGTTAATACTGCTAGGTATAAGCTTAATACTGCTAGTGTTAAGTTTCTACTGCTGGGGATATATTTCTACTGCTGAGAAAAGTTACTACTGTTAGGCTTCAAGTTAGTACTGTTAGTTCAAACTTAGTACTGCTAAGTGAACGTTAGTACTGTTTAAGCCATAACAAGATTAATTCAAGAGCCGTTGAGATATTTCTGACAACAATCTTGCTTATAAGATTTCATGATAAGCTCAAATCTTTTACAGTCAGTGAATATAAACTCTTTTACACTTTTCACAAAATTCCAGATCATTAATCAACTTTTCATTCATCAAAATGACAAATTTAGAGTTTTGCGACAAACATAATATTGTAAATTGGGAATATATCTTGCTGGGAATGATAGAAGCAAAAGATTCTGATGTCTGCAAGATTACAAGAGCAGATGGAAGTTCAAGGTTTCATGGAGATATTCAAGCATTGTTAAGAAGACTTGATAGACAAGATTTAATTCAACTCTACAGCTTGGTTTAAGAAAGATTTAAAAATCATCCACTTGAAGGTCATGATTTAGATCTATGGGGAGATCTTAGGATGATATTTGATCCAACTGATGAAGATGACATATGGTTGAACCAACAATATTGGGAGTTGCTGAGATGGAAATTACATGAATACAGTGGTGTTCACTCTTTATTTTTAGATTGTACTTCAATACGAGTCAACATGTTAGTAGAAAAAAAGTATCCACTGAAGAAGGAAATATTGGAAAAGATGATCAACTAGAAGATAGAAGCAGAAGAAG
>BQNB010009129.1:14973-87701 GCA_026074375.1 Tanacetum coccineum
CGGTACGCGAAAGTTCCATACAGGCATGTGAAAGTAGTTTTCTCCTGGTCCTGGGGATCTATTGGTATTTGGAAAAACACAATGCACTGGACGAACCCATGGGCTGTCAGAGATCGGGTAAATCATACCGGCATCAAGAAGTTTTAAGACCTCCTTTGTGATTACCTCGTGAATTTTACCCATCTTTGAATTTTAACCGTGGGTTTGTAATTATCTTCCATCAAGATTTTGTATGTGCAAAAACGAGGGTCGATACCCTTGATGCCGGTGATTTTCTAAGCAATGGCCCGTTTATGAGATTTAAGCACCGTTAAGAGAGCTTCTTTTTCATCATCTTTTAAACCTTTTGCAATAATTACTGGTAACTTGTCGTTTCCTTCCAAGTAAGCATATTCCAAGTGAGACGGTAAATCTTTTAACTCTAATTCCGGAGGCTCTTTAATTGAAGGTTTCGCCTTGGTAACTTCACTTTCTTTAAGTGTAAAATCCTCCTATTTGTGTGTTAGTTTGCTTCCAACGTGTCCTTCCCTTTGTTAGTTCTGACCAATGAGAGCCTTAGGCGACGTTTCCTTTTGCTGACATGTAGCATAGCACTCGAATCTTTTAGCCACGTCATTAATTGAGATTTACCCTTTGTTTTAGCAGGGTAATTGGTTGAGAACGACGATGAACAGTAAAAACAGACTTTCCCGCCCTTATTTTCTTTTCTTACTTGTTGTTTGACCCGGGGGTGTGGGCTTTGACCTGGGCTTGGGATATTAATAAAAGAAATGGGCCAGTTTAATTGGTTTTGGGTTTATATAAGAGATAACGACCGTTATCTCTTTAATAAAAAGGAGATTACGTTTTTAGGTTTTAGGGACTATTTTTGTATTATGATCTAACATTAAGGTTTTTTATGGTATTTTAAGGATTTTTGCCATTAAGCATGTTGACCATAGTTGACCAAGTGTTGACCATTGATAGCAATCTCTCGACTCTTGTGTACTCTATTCGTTCCCGTGTCCGTGTTTGTCCAGTTTTGACCGTTTTCTTGTAATTTTTGCATTATCCATACCTACACATTCACAAACAACAAAATACACAAATACAAGCATATTTTTGCACATTTTGATCATTTTAAGGCCATTTTTGATATAGATAGGATATGTGATTTCTCACATATCAATAGTAATCTTCAAAATATCTTCATTTAAGCTCCAGAATGCGCGCCTTTTGCTAATATTCATCAAGTACTCCGTAATTACTAGAATTCTCAAATATAAATGATTAAGTAACAATTCTTTGCATTAATTATACAAAATGGGTTAATTACATGGGATAAATGATGCTATAAAATAGATGTTATTTGCTGTCATCAAATATCCCCCCACTTGAATCCTACTTGTCCTCAAGTAGCCTTTAGAAGTTTATAAAAATGTATCCTTAAGGATATTTTCCGTTAAAGCATTTATTTAATCTATTATAAGTACACAACCAAATACCTCAAGAAATAGGAAGATGAAAACACTCAAATCACTCAACTAATCTATGTGGAAACATGTAACTAATTCACTCAATTACTCTGTCGTGATGAGTATTCTATCATAAGCTTGACAAGGATACACATCTCCACAGCTAAAGCTAAGGAGTAACAAGTTTATAAAGGTAAATATGGGTTTATATGATAAGGCTTAGGGTAGATTACTCTAACTAATCTTTATCGATGCCAATATTCTAGGAGGGGAACAAAGACCACACGTACACACCCATAACGATGGGATAGACACATGTGACTGCTCACTCCCAACTCGAATAAGCTAAAGAGTAGGAATAGTAGAGTAATATAGGGTATGGATCTTCTAACTTTCACCAATAGTAATAAACCAACAAGGCGGCTGAGACATGCATGCATGGCCGTAATGACGGAATACACATGCATGCTCGATCACATACTCATTCGTGTAAAACCCATGGTTAATGATTAGGAAAGGGAAATAAATTGTTGTTGAATAAAAATTACGAAACAAATAGATTAAGTCTAAAATACAAGTTGCTAGACACTTTTTCATGACCGTTACCATTATAAAGACACAACTATTTACAACGTCTTGATCATAGATCAAAAATAACAACCTAAGTTGGCGTTCCTATAACGGTCAACTTCCTAAACATCCCATACTTTACATACATTACAAGGCAAGTGGTGATATCTTTCACTTTATACAATACTCTACATCGTCGATTTGTATCAACGAGTAATCGATCCTTCGTGTAATTTCTTCGGTAGTTGCGAAACGATTATCTTTAAACTTTCCTTCTCTTTTTGTTGCGATTTTTCTAATTTTTTTGATTTTTTAAACACTATACTATGAAACTCGGTGTAGTTTCACCATCTTCACGATCATAATAATTTCGGATAATTCCTTCGATAATTCCTCTTTCTTCAGACGTATCATTAATTGCGATGGTAGTAAAAATACATGAGTTTTGACTATAATATACATTCCTATTTGCGATGTGCAAATTTCTTCCCAAATTCTTCCAACCGTACCAAAGATAGAAAATTTTGACACAAGACTCAGGAAATACAAACTTTACACTTTAAGCAACTAGCAACTGTAAGCAGTGATACAAGAACATAAGGAAGTTCTAAGAGAGCAGGAGAAGATCTTCAACAAGAGTCTATCAAGAAGCAAAAGGTGGAATATGCTAAATAGGAAGCTGCAAGCTGATCATTGGAATAAAATGTGTTATCAACTTCATAAGCTCATCACAAAACAACTCATGAATCAATGAAGTGTTTGGAAGCATCCTCCTGGAGATTAATGAAGCTTTTAATGAAGAAACTTGAGATTTTGAAGAAGAATATTAAGTTTAGGGGAGGATTGTTGGGATTAAAAGACTTCATGATGATCTTGGAATTACTGTTGCCAAGGTTTGTGTTACTGCTACTAAGTAAAACTTAATGTTGTTCATTAACTCTAATGAAAAATATGCTAAGTAGTTAGTACTGCTAGTTCATACTTACTATTGCTAGTGTAACTTAGTACTGCTAGTGTATATTAGTACTGCTAGTATATGTTAGTACTGCTAGAGTAAAGTTAGTACTGCTGGTGAAGATTGAAGAAAATATTCAAAGCAGTTACTACTGCTTGTACACAGTTAATGCTGCTGGTGTATAAGTTAATACTACTTGTTAAGAGTTAATGCTGCTGGTATAAAGTTACAACTGCTAAAAGATTAAAACTGCTGAGAGATAAAGATTGCTTGAAGATCAAGATTACTTATGAGATAAGGATTGTTATTTATAGAATAGATCTTTGAGAATAATCTAAGTTTTAGTATTATATTGTAAATCGACTAGGACTCCTTGGTGTATAAAAGGAGATCCTAGGGCATAGAGTTTTATGTATCACAATCTAGAAATATTTTGTTTTGATATTGTTATAGCTTCAAGGTTTTGTAAGCCTAATACTAGGAGAGTATTCGTATTATTTGTAATAATAATATTGGAGCTTTTATTGTTGAAATTATATTCTTTTGTGTTACACTGATAACGTTCAGACAATCAATACGTTGTATGGTATGGAGCGGATATGCCGTAATGATGTCTAGGAATACAGACTCGATAAAATTTAAATAACATTCCAGGTTGTCTCCCGGGAAGCACTTTTGTTTACAGCAAAGTCTTTAAGTTAGACTTTCTTCAGCTTCTCTTTATTCCATCTCATGCACGCTAATGTGCCCGCGTGTGAGCCATTCCTCCATCCTCGCATCTCGAATGTAATCGGGTCCTAAGTTCAAGACTCCTTTATAGAATCCCATAAGCTTTTGGTATGGATGCGAGATTCCATTCTTCTTATCTTCATCACTTACCTTCGGTAATGGTGGTATCTTGTTGCATTTCTTATTAGTGTGGTGTTTAAATCTCAGATGTGATCGCACCATTTGGTAAGTTACTTCATCATTACCATTGTAAATGGTAATCATCCCTTCGAACCGTCTTGCTATAATTCCAACTTCTCTTAAAAATGGTTCGCCAAAAAGAACATCGCCCATTCCTTCATCATGATAAGCATCCATATCTTCTAAAACTGCGAAATCCGTCACAACAGAAAAGGTTCCAACAAAAATAGACACATTCATTATGGCTCCTACAATATTATTCCCTTTGTACACCATCTTATCTTTCATTATAGAATTATGAAACTCTTTGGACATCAAGTTGACATACAATAATGGGAAGAAGTTAGCGTGTGTAAATTTAAATCCTATCATGCAAGAAAACTTTAAGTTGTGATATATGGATCTTCTTATCATAGTTGCAATAACTAGGGTAATCATCAATTCTAGTATCAAGTTCATCATCCCTAGTTTTAAATTCCTCAATTACCTCACCTTCCTTAATGGTGGACATCAAATCATCACCTTGATTTCTCCTAAGCTCAAATGGTTCATTTTAAGGATCATTTAAGTCGTTGTAATCCTCCATTCCAAGGGTCTAATGATCTATTAATCACCAAAAGTCCTCTCCTATAACCTAGTTCTAAATCAAGCTCCATCTTTCGCTTGAAACTTAAGCATGGAGGACCCTCTTAATTAAACACTACAGTTTTAAACACACTTGAGAAAATAAGCCTTTTCCTTTCCCCGCCCTTAAAAGTAATCTTTCCTTTGTAAACATTAATCTTAGCACGTACGGTAAGACAAAATGTCTTCCCAATGATCCAGGGCCACTTTGAATATCCCTTCAGCAGATCTTAGAATTATAAAGTCTACTGGGAAAACAAATTTACCAATACCTACTAGCACATTTTTAGCTATTCCTTTTGGATATTTCACTGTCATGTATGCCCATTCAACTATCAACTTAGTGTGAGCTAATTCGCCTAATCCTAAGTTAAGGTAGGTCGAGAGAGGCATAACACTAACGCTAGCTCCTAAGTCAACAAGGGTATTATCAAAGCAAACATTATTAATAAAGCAAGGTAAAGTGAAACTCCTTGGGTCTTTTCCCTTTTCCCTCGTCCTTTACCGGCTTAGGGAATTATTGATATGTGAAGCTTCAGAGTGCGCTTCTGAGAATTACGGTCCATATGATCCCTTCTTTTCTTCATAGTGGTACCCATTCAAACGACTTGGAAACGAAATCGTCGTTGTCTTTTCTCGTACATGATTGTACGGTTCTGTCTAGTGGATACGGAGTATTGGTATTGGTTGGATCCAATACGGCGTATCGGGTATGAGTTAGCTTCAATAGTAGTCAAAATTAATTTGACTTGATCTCTTGGGTTCGCTTCAATAGAGCTAGGTAAACTTCCAAATCCTCTTTCCTGTAGTACCTTGCTCATTTGCTTGATTTGAATCTCTGAAGTCTTAATCGATGCTCTTTGGTTTCTAATGGCAGTATCCGTCAAAGCTCAGATTTCTTTAATCAAATTTGAGTTTTCTTCATGTCTCTTTGCTGATTCACTCATAAACTTGCTTAGGGTATCTTCCATAGATTGCCTTCATTCTTGGTATGAAGGATTCGCATTGTTCCTTTGATAGAATCCCGGAGCTGCTGCTCTATATCCCCCTCCTTGAAAAGGTCCACCAAATTGCGTGTAGTAAGCTTCTTCGAGGGTTTTCCCTTCTTCTTTGAGTGGGAAATCTTTGGTGTAATGGGGTCCTTTGCATTGTTCGCATCCAACTTGAGCAACATAGACTTTTTCATTCACTTTCTTGATCTCTCTTCCAAGATTATTGAGTTGTGCTTGTATAGCTGCCAATCCGTCAGAAGTTTCAGTACTTCTTGACCTAGATGTTCCATTATGCCATTTCTGAGAGTATTCAGCCATTTCTTGGATGGCTACCTTTGCATCAGCAACAGTCTTAGATGGTATTGCACCTCTTGAATCAAGAATCTGTCGAGTAGGAATTCCCAATCCATTATAGAACAAGATTACCTCCTGCATCTCTGTTAAATAGTGTTGAGGACACTTCATCAAGAGTTCTTTAAATTGCTCCCATGCTTGGTAAAGGTTTTCATCTGGTTCTTGTTGAAAGTTGTTGATTTCCTCCATTTTCTTTGCAGTTCGAGCATGAGGACAATATTTGTTTAATTTTTTTAAGACCATCCCAAGTTGTAATTAAACCAGTTGGCTCGTTTCTTAGCCAACAACTTGCGGCTCCAGTTAAGGACATAGGGAATGATCTAAGCATCACTTGGTCTATAGTAATATTTGGAATGTAGAATAGATTGACGATCTCAAGAACTTTCTCAATGTGTTCGTTCGCATCTTCATGATCTGAACCGCTGAAGGTGTTGGTACGTAGTTCTTTGAGAAATTACCCTTTTTAGGTTCAAATTATCATTGTCCTTCATTAAAGAAGGGCCCAGCAACTCCCGATCATATTGGGCTCGACTTTGCTCATGTACCTGCTCCATGGTTTCCGCCTAATTTTTTCCGCAACTTCTTCCTCCGAGGGTTCTCTCGTCGATATGTGGTATAAGTGTCAAAAATAAATTGAAATCAGGCGATCTTAATTCATTAAGACTTAGTGTCTTGAAGTGCTTCCTAGATGATCAAAATTCTCGTTCCGGATCCTTAAAAGGTGTGATTAGTTTGTTCGTTGAACTCCTTGTCATGCACTACCTAAAACAAGGGATAAACAATCAGTATGGTAGGCTCTTTAGGATAGAAAGAATTTCAGCACAAAAATCAAATATGAAAACAAAGATTCTGATTCTGTTTTAGATGATTGATACGTCGTATTCAATAGAAGTGAATACGCCGTATTAATCAGTGGAATGAATATGCTGTATTGGACAGAAAGTTAGATACACCGTATCTAATGGAAGTGGATACGCCGTATCGAGTTATCAACAAGAACAGTGTATTAGGAAAACAATTAAATTAAACACACAATATACAAGCAAACAATTAAACAATTAAACTAACAAATATATAAAAATATACATAATATACAAGAATATACACTAATCTAAATTACACTACTCCTAAGGGTTAGATCTAATGTTAAAAACCAAAATATAAAATAAAAAATCAAGATTAATTTTCACTCTCCGGCAGCGGCGCCAAAAACTTGATGTGTCGTTGTGTGGTGTATATTTTTATGATTCAGGTTTTAAATTTATATTTTGCCGACTTAACCAAAAACAACACTTTAACGGGCAGTGTTAAATCTCTTAATTTATTAATATTTTGGTTATCTAATCTAAGTTAATTCTAATCTAAGTCAAACCTATGCTAATCATATGTTAGTTCTAATCCTAATTCTAACAGGTAAAAGGGGAGTTTCGGCCTGAGAGACTGCCTCGGTTTTGGTGTGACTTACAATCAATTCCAAGACACCTTTAACCCATGCAAGAAAATTAACAAAAGATAAAAAGGGTCAAGCCTTATAAATAGAAAACTGTAGTTAGCCATCATTAATCCAATTAAGAAGTTATTATTGTTTATTAAGTGCAAGATTACCTTATCTCGAGTAGCATTTCAATTCTTAGACTTAGGTAGGACTTCATCCCTAAGACCTAGACACACTAATTTCTATCACAATTAAAGCATGCTGCAATAAAGGCAATCCTAATTTGCGGATTATAATTAAAATCTTAGGGATTAAAGGCAAGGGTATCTTGTTTAATATTCCCTAGCTCATAGAGTCTTGTATACTTTTAACCCACTTAACTGCTTACTGGCAATTATAACTCTATAGTCCACTATGTCCAACTACCATGATCAGAACGTTATTTGTTAATTATCTAGGTTCACCTGCTAAGTCAACTTGTTTAATCAAACCAAATAGGCCAATTTCGTTAACTATAAAGGCCAGAAGCGTATCCTTAGCACAGTTTTAGAAGGACAATATTTGTGATCCTGTGATTCTAGATATATAAATTACTATATGGAGAGCTATCCTGGCATCTAGATTACTTGGTCCATATCACTAGATCCAGTTGAATGATAGGTCGCATATAAAAGCACATAAACAAGTATATTGATAAACATAAACAAGCATACAATGATAAATTAAGAAATCAAGATATAAACAAAACCAAACATTCAGATCTTCATAATAATGGCTAATACCCAAAGGTATTAGCCTTCAAACATCATAATTAATACAAGAGTAATGGCTTAGCCAAGGTAAACTAACCGAGTTAACGAATGATACCAAAAACTGAACGATTACAAAAGTATAAGAAATTACACGTTGTCTCATATGGATTGGAATACGTTGCGAGACCTCTTTTGCTCTTTTCTCCTTTAAAAATCAACTTTTGTGGTTTAGGTATTGAGAATATGATTTAGCACACTTAAAACTTCTTTAAAGTTTTTGTATTTATAGGGTCTGAGTCGGTGTTGATACGGCGTATCCCAGGTGTGGGATACGGTGTACTTGGAGTTTCTTGAGTAAGGGACCACATTGGAATATCTTCCAAAATAATTTATTATTCCCCTATACTGGAAACGCGTATTGCCTTTCCTGATACGGCGTACTGGTCTTGTCCTTTTGTTGTCTTTTTGGTGAGTGCAGCCACAAATACCCATAATCTGCCTTGATGGATACAAGCTTATTGGTTGTCAAGAATAGTAAAAATATTCAATATCTTCGTTTAAAGCTCTATAAATGCGCGCGCGTTGCTAATATTCACCAAGTAAACTTTCCGTATTACTACAATTCTTAAATACAAACGATTAATAACAATCCGTTGCAATAATTATACAAATTGGGTTTTTAACAATGGGAATTAAATGACATCTAAAAAATAGACAATATTTGATGTCATCAACTCCTCTTCCACAACTGAAGACACCAACTCCTACACCAACAACTGTTCTAACAACAACCTTAATTCCTGCACTTCCTGACTTTTATTCCTTGTTTAGTTTTGATCAAAAGATGTCCTTAACCCTTGGAAACGGAGCTCTGTCTCAACGCAAACAAACGGAGCAGCAACAACCCCTAAATCTGTCCAAATCTCAACTTTCCAACAAATGGTGGATTGACCTTTAAGAGCACAAGAATTGGATATGCTACTAGAACAGCTCTCGAGTCTTACACTAAGGAATTTGAAAAGAAAGCTCAAGAAGAGAGGAAGTTATACATAGATGTTGTTGAGAAATCAGTAAAAGACATTATAAAGGATGAAGTCAAAAGTCTACTGCCTCAGATTCTACCTAAGGAAGTATCAGACTTCGCCACTCCTGTGATCCAGAGTACTATCACTGAATCACTTGAGAATGTTGTGTTGGCTAAATCTTCTTCTCAACCGCAATCTACATATGAGGCAGCAACATCTCTCACAGAGTTTGAATTGAAGAAGATCCTGATAGACAAATTGGAGAAAAGTAAATCGTATCGAGCTGCTGAAGAACACAGAAACCTCTATGATGCACTGATCAAATCTTATCAGCTCGACAAGGATCTCTTTGACTCGTATGGTAAAGTATACTCTTTAAAGAGAAGTCGTGAAGACAAGGACAAGGATGAAGACCCTCCAGCTGGACCAGACCAATGGTTAAAGAAAAAGAAGACAAGCAAGGATGCTGAACCATCAAGAGGCTCTAAGTCAAAAGAGTCTAAATCAAGCTCTTCCTAAGGCTCCAAGTCTCAGCCGAAATCATCTGGCAAGTCTGCTCACGAAGAAGAACCAGGGTTTGAGACTGCAGACACTGAAATGCCACAAGATCAAGGAGATGACATGGGTAACACTGAGGATCAACCCAATGTTGAGGCAACTCCAAGGAATGATTGGTTCAAGAAACCTGAGAGACCTCCAACTCCTGACCCTGAATGGAGTGCTACAAAATCTGTTGATTCTAGACCGCCCCAACAATGGTTAAGCAAAATTGCTCAAGCAGAGAAGCCTCCTCTCACGTTTGACGAGCTGTTGGGCACTCCTATTGACTTCTTAGCATATGTCATGCACAATCTAAAGATTGATAATCTGACATAAGATATTCTGGTCGGACCTGCTTTCAACCTTCTTAAAGGAACTTGCAAAAGCTTTGTGGAACTAGAATATCACTTTGAAGAGTGTTATAAAGCTGTAAATGATCAACTTGACTGGAACAACCCTGAAGGCCATGAATATCCATTTGATCTCAGCAAGCCGCTGCCGTTGATTGAAGCTCAAGGTCGTCAAGTAGTTCCGGCTGACTACTTCTTCAACAACGACCTTGAATATCTGAAAGGTGGAAGTTCTAACAGGAAATACACAACTTCTACAACAAAGACCAAGGCTGCTAGATATGATAATATTGAAGGCATCGAAGACATTGTTTCAGAGTTATGGAGTCCGGTAAAGGTAGCTTAAGATAAATTTGCTATGTGGGGTATCTCAACACACTTGGTCCCTAAAAAAGACAAAAGTCTATGGCTAATCGCCAAGCAACAAGGAATCCAAGCTGATGATGTTGTCTCTAGAGAAAAGAATCATGCATTAACCCATGTAAAAAGTGATTGAAGTGGTATGGTTAAGGCTATTTTGGAGGAGATATCGGGTCGAAGATGAGAAGATCCATCATTAGCACATTCAAGGAAGGCGACTTCCCAAGACTTAATCTGCGTGATATTGAAGATCTGTTGCTTCTCTTGGTCCAAAAGAAACTCTCCAACTTAGAGCAAGATGTCATTTTCGACCTGAATGTAGCATTGAGAATGTTCACCAGGCGTATTGTTATTCTTAAGCGGGTGAAAGACCTTCAACTGGGAGTCGAAAGCTATTAGAAAAAACTTAACATCACTAAGCCCGAGACTTTTAGATCTAACATCTCCAAACTGACACCATACACTGCATACAAAAACCCTCAAGGTATTTTCTATCAAGATAAGTTCAAGAGAAATAGGTTGATGCGCTCCGATGAACTTTACAGGTTCTGTGACGACACACTCACATCTGTTCGACGGGTTCTTCATGATATTGCTAACAACCTGAGGATGGATTACTTGCCAAAAAGAAGATGGAGTAACTTGGACAGAAAAAGGTCCCGCATCATGATCAAGGCGATCGATCAATAGCTGTTTGAGAGGAGATTGATGAGGAATTTGGAGAAGTTCGTTGGTGGCAGAGAATACAGAAATGACTTCAGGCTGTTGAACGGACGATATGACTTTGTCATATTGTGTCCTTATCCGTATCAGGTCACTTTCTCGTATATAATAAATCTTGTGAATATGTAAATACGTAGTGTAGACTTTATGGTGATAATAAAGAGTGCTCGAGTACAAAGTTTTTCAAGAAATTCTTAGTAAATTCAAATTCTTTCAAATTATTGTACTCAGCACTGTTCTTATATACCCTCATAGATTTGAAGGGGGAGCATTCAATATGTTCCATAAATCACAGCTTGTTAAGAATTGGACATTTTTTCTTCCCTGCAACCATAAATAGTGAATCAATTGATATCCAAAATATCAGAATTTAACATTTTTTTGAATAAGGAAGAAAATGTGATTTAAAAAATATGGATATAAATATGTTAATTTTAAGATGTCTATAGTGGTACAAAAACCCATATATGTGCTAAACTCTTTCGATTAATCGATGCACATATGAAGGGGGAGCAAATGGTTACGTGTTGGCTGAAATGTGGAAGTACCAAAGATAGACCATTTAAATTATTGTATTGGAGTTATAAGGTGGTTAGGTATAGGTATTCGTTCCCACGATCCAACCAGAACCAGAGGGATCTACCCAGGGACATTCCACTAGATAGTGTAGAAGTCCTTAGGCAGGATGTAAAAAAGGAGTAAAAGTAAGAATAAAGGAAAAGTGCCTACTGAGATGGAGCTAGTACTGGAACAAACCTAACAAGGTACTAGTTATGAAGTCTCAATAAGCACTGAATGGGTTGAAGACTTAAAAAGAAAAGTTAAGATAAAGGGCAAAAAGAAAGAAGCCCTCCTTACACTTAAGCAAAAACCGAGTCAATACATCTGCTGTCAAGAATCACAAAGATGATTGCTGACATTAAAGACTGACATCATGGACCCAATGATGTAATGTACAACCCTCCTTAGCCACTCAGTATCTCTAAAAAGATTTTGTTTAATTTCTCACAGAGATTATACGCATTTCTATCACTTTCTACGTCTGAGTAGTTGGAGAATTGAAAAAGGTGGCAGTCTAACTCTTCCAGCCTCCGCTCACCTAAAAACTAAAGTTCACACTGATCTAATCCAAGAGATCATCTATAAATCTTATTAGGACACTATCCAAATGTATTTGTTGCTCACACATTGTGAAAACAAGTTATAATGTAAGAGTCCTACGCATTATCCTTGTGATATTATCAGAACATCAGAGTGATACGAAAGTAATCACAATGACGATGGAAATCCTGCTAGAGCCAACATCAAACAAGCTCTTGGCAGGTGACTTGTGTGATTTTATATGAATCAAGCTTGTGAAAACTGGAAAAAATGATGGTGTTATTCACATGAATCACACTTGTTCAATATATGAAATGAACGTATTGAAGAAGTCTAAAATTGTTGATACCCCTTCCAGAACAGAGCTTATTTAGTCTTGTTAAAGCTTAGTTTTGTTAGATAGATAATAAGACAACTATAGTAGAATAACTAAGATTGAAGAATAGCACAATCTATGCAGAATCTAGTTTGTCAATACTAAAGAGAAATAACAAAGTAAATAAGATTTTTACTAAACGTTTAGCTTCAATATGATAACGATCACTTCTGAATAGTGATAGGGGTTTTTACAAGATAAACCTTGAAGCTTATACAACAACTAAACTATGAAATATGAATTCTATATTTTAACTATGTCGTAGGGTTTCTTTTATACACCAAGAAACCCTAACGGGCTTACAAAATGCGTCTACTATTCAATGCATATTTATTCCTAATATATCTCATGCATATCACATTAGCAGTACTAACTATTTATACTAACAGTACTAACTACATAACTAACAATACTAATAAACTAACAGTACTAACACTTTGTATTGGCAGCACTAACTATTATACTAACAGTACTAATGACTTAGACTATTTTTTCTAATCGTCAGCAGCAGCACAAACTTGAACCAACAGCATTAAGTTGTAGAAGCCTCTAATTCCCAACAAAAATGCTTTAAACTCTCGATGTGTCACAAAAACACTTTAGCAAGTGACAGTGATTGAGAACAGTTTTATAGAGTTAATAGCAAACCTACTAGCGAAGAAACCGTTATATTTACACTAAACCCCCTCAGCAGTATTATCCCCAACGGTAACAAGCAGCAGTAACGGTAACCCAGCAGTACTAACTATGACTCAGCAGTACTAACTATGGCTCAGCAGTACTAACTTTGGCTCAGCAGTACTAACTTTCTCCCAGCAGCACCAAATCCTGCCTAGCAGCATTAACCTTACAACTACCAGTTTTAACTCCAAATTCATCACTAATACCATCTTCAAACCACATCAATCATAAATCTAACAAACACATCTTCAGAGATTAAGTAATCCAATGCTAGCAATCAAAAAGTTAAACCTGCTAACATCAAATGCCTTTGTGAGTAGATCAGCAACATTGTGATCTGTATGTATCTTAATTACTTGAATGAGCCTCTTCTCATAAGAATCTCTGATGAAATGGTGCCTTATTTCAATGTGCTTGGTTTTAGAATGAAACACTGGATTCTTCACAATACAAATGGTGCTTTCATTATCAATGTGAATCTTGGTGTTCATGAAATTAAACCCATAATCAAGCATTTGATTTTGGATCCACAACACCTGTCCACAACAATTAGCAGCAGCAACATACTCTGCTTCAGTAGTGGAGTTGGCAACTATAGTTTGCTTTTTACATTGCCATGAAATCAACCCTTTGCTAAGAGAATTGAAACCTCTTGTTGGGATTTCCCCCCTGTTGTCAAGGCTAGCTCCAGTATAATCACTATCAGAAAAGGATTCCAAGTCTAATGGTGAATCTCTAGGATACCAAAGGCCTAATTTAGGCTGACCTTTTAAGTATCTAAAGATCCTCTTCACTGCATGAAGATGTGAGATTTTAGGAGTAACTTGAAACCTTGCACAAGCACAAACAGCAAACACTATGTCAAGCCTAGAAGTTATTGGTATATCAATGATCTAATCATTAATCTATATAAATGAACATCCACATCTTCAGCCTCTTCATCCATAATCAATGCCTTATTAGACTCTATTGGAGTGCTTGTTGTCTTCATAGTGACAAAATCAAACTTTTTCAATATATCAGCCACATATTTGTCTTGGCTAATAAAGATTCCATCCCCCTTCTGTTGTACTTGCAATCCTAAGAAGAAAGTGAGCTCCCCCATAGAACTCATCTGGAATCTTTTGTGCATTATCTGCTCAAACTCATCACATAAAGACTTCTTTGTAGACCCAAAGATGATATCATCAACATACACCTGCACTAACAGGATATCACCTCTGTCCTTCTTGATGAACAAAGTCTTATCTATAGTACCTCTTCTAAATCCATTTTCTAATAAGTAGGTAGACAAGGTCTCATACCAGGCTCTAGGAGCTTGATGTAGACCATATAAAGCTTTTTCTACCTTATAAACTTTGTCAGGGAACTGTGGATCTTCAAAACTAGGAGGTTGGCACACATAAACCTCCTCTTCAATAGTACCATATAAAAAGGCACTCTTCACATCCATCTGGTACACAATAAACCCCATAAATGATGCATAGGCCAAAAATAACCTGATTGCTTCTATCCTAGCAACAGGAGCAAAAACCTCATCATAATCAATTCCTTCTTCTTGGGTATAACCTTGTGCCACCAGTCTTGCTTTGTTTCTAACTACAATTCCTCTCTCATCTTTCTTGTTTCTATACACCCACTTAGTTCCAATAGCCCTCTTGCCTTTAGGAAGATCCACCAGAGTCCAAACCTTTTGAAGTTTAAATTGCAGAAGCTCCTCTTGCATTGCTTCTATCCAGCTTGAATCTGTCAAAGCTTGAATCACCTTTTTGGGTTCTTGTTGAGAGAGAAAATAGGCAAATAAGCAGTTTTGATAATCTGTGTGATTTGTTCTTCTTTGCTTGTTAATGTAGCTAACCGTAGCATTTTCTTCAGAAAAATTGATCATTCTCCTTGTTTGAGTTGATAAGTTTAGGTCTCCAATGATCTAGTCTTTAGGATGATCTTTGTGAATTCTAGTTGTGGGAATAGGACTGACATTTATGGTTATCTCCAAATTGTTGAGGTCAAACTCTGCACGCATATCTTCATCATCATATGCTCCATCAAATATGCCAGTTTCTTCCAAAGATGGCATACTTGGATTATTAGAACTAACAGTATTAATATTTAGACTACTAGTGTTGGGAATTTTAAGTTACTACTGCTGGTTCAAGATTGATACTGCTGCTAAAGACTGAAGAAATAGACTAAGTAGTTAGCACTGCTAGTTATATTAGTTAATACTGTTAGTAAATTATTAGTACGGCCAATATAGTTAGTACTGATAGTATTATATAGTTAGTACTGCTAAAGTGACATGCATGAGATATATTAGGAATAGATATGTATTATCATTGTATGCATTTTGTAAGCCCATTAGAGTTTCCTTGGTGTATAAAAGGAACCTTACAGCATAGTTAGAATCATCAATTCATAGTTAGTTATTCTGTAACCTAGGCAGAATATTTGCAATCAACATATCTAAATTTTTTAGTATTCTTTGTTCTTCTTTGTATTACAAGTAAGATTCCGCATAACTTGTAGTATTCACAATCATAGTTTCTCATATAGTTTGTTTGGATTTATCCAAGTTAACTAAGCTTTAACAGGCTAGAAGATCTATTCATTGGGACTTCACAACCAGTATTAATATTTATACTGGCAGTATTAATACTTGGCCCAGCAGTATTAATATCTTGAGTACTACTATCAGTCCTTTCTTGATCAAGACCTTTATCTCCTTTTCTTGGTTCATCATCAGCATCCTTATCTTTTGAGTTCTGATTACTTAAAGAGAGTGGTGAATTAGAAGGCATGAATATCCCCCTCCTTAAAAAGGTCCACCAAATTGCGTGTAGTAAGCTTCTTTGAGAGTTTTTCCTTCTTCTTTTAGTGGGCAATCTTTGATGTAATGGGGTCCTTTGCATTGTTCACATCCGACTTGAGCAGCATAAACTTTTTCATTTACCTTCTTGATCTCTCTTCGTAGATTGTTCAATTGTGCTTGTATAGCAGCCAGTCCGTCATAAGTCTTAGTACTTCTTCCTCTTGATGTTCCATTATGCCATTTTTGAGAGTATTCTGCCATTTCTTGGATGGCCTTTTTAGCATCTTCAGCAGTCTTAGTTGGAATTATCACACCATGTAAATTCCCGGTTAGTATTTCGACCCATTCCAGTCAATTACTTTTAAATTTTATACATTACATTAAATCTGACAGCTTACCAGAAAGTTAAACTGCGTAAAACTAAAAAAACATCATCGGGCTCGTTCTGGCATCGGTTATTAATTAATTTAGGCCTTATATGAGATATTTTAACTTTTCTGAGTATTTCGTGATTTTTAATCACTCTCGATATAAATTTTAGGGTTTTATCTCTTAAATTGCGTTTTTTGTGTTTTTGACCAAACGGAACCCCAAAAACTCGAAATCTTTTCGTGTAAACTCAAGTTATCAATAATCTTATGCCCTAGGCCCAAAAATTTCGTTCACCCCTCCTCCTATACCCAAAACCCACAAAATATATATGTATGCATGCTCAAAATTAATTCAACACGATTTAACTTAACTATTAAATTTAAAAGCGAACGCGTACGAGAAAAAAAATAGTAAAATATATGACGTCGTAAATGACCTGAAAATACAGAATGTTACACAGCATACAATTTTCTCATATCACTACTTGATCACTCTCTTCCAAGATAATGAGTTAGGCTATGTATAGCTGTAATCCTCAGAAGTTTCAGTACTTCGTGAACCTAAGGATGCATCATTAGTGCCATTTTTGAGAGTATTCATCCATTTCTTGGATGGCTACCTTTGTATCAGCAACAGTCTTAGATGCTATTGCACCTCTTGAATCAAGAATCAGTCGAGTAAGAATTTCCAATCCATTATAGTACAAGATTACCTCCTGCATCTCTGTTAAATAGTGCTAAGGACACTTCATCAAGAGTTCTTTAAATCACTCCCATGCTTAATAGTAAAGGTTTTCATTTGGTTCTTGTTGAAAATTGTTGATTTCCAGCCATTTTCTTTGTAGTTTCTAGCAGAGTGGACAATATATTTTCAAAAATTCCTCAGTTGCTACTCAGACCATGTAATCCCATTCTTGCGTGAATCTCAACCAGTAATCTGTTCGATCTATACTATCTCACCAACAACTTGTGGCTCCAGTTTAAGACAAAATAATGCTCTATAAGCATCACGTGGTCCTAAAGGAAAATTATTGAATGTGGAATAGATCAACCGATCTCAAGAACTTTCTTCAATGGTGTACGAGTATATAATCGCATCTTCCAAGATCTGAACCGCTGAAAGTATGGTATTCGTATTCTCCTTAAAAATAGCCGTTTAGTTCAAAAGTTATCATGTCTTTATTTTAGGCCTAGCAACTTACTTTCTTCCTCCCGATCCATAGTCGAGGGAATATACTCGTACCGTTTTCTGCGCGCCTCAATGTGACTGCTCCACTGGTTTTCTGCCATTATTTCTGCAACTTTCTACCCCGAGTATATCTTGGCTCAAAAATAAATGAAATCAGGCGAATCTAATTCGTCAAGACTTAGTGTCTTGAAGTGCCTCCTAGATGATCGAAATTCTTGTTCTGGTTCTTCGAAAAAGGTTTTTTTATTTTATTTGTTGACAAATTTTTTTTCCCCCCCAAAATTTGTTGAAACTCCTTGATCAAGCAACTACCTGAACAAGGATAAACAATCCAGTATATAGAACCGAAAGAATGAAAACATAAGATTATACCAGAATTGAATGTGGAAAGCAACTGTTACTATTTCAGATGATCGATACGTCGTATTCAATAGAAGTGAATACGCCATATTAATCAGTTGAATGCATACGCTATATTGGACAAAAAGTTGGATACGCCGTATCCAATAGAAGTGGATATGATGTATCGAGTTATCGACCAAAACAATGTATTAGGAAAAAAATTAAATTAAACACACAAATATACAAGCAAACAATTAAACTAACAAATATACAAAATTTTATAGAAAATACAAGAAGATACACAAATCTAATTTATACTACTCCTAAGGGTTATATCTAATGCTAATACTAAAAACCAAAATATAAAATAAAAATCAAGATTAAATTTTCACTCCCCGGCAACGGCGCTAAAAAACTGATGTGTCGTTGTGTGGTGTATATTTTTATAATTCAAGTTTCAAATTTATATTTTGCCGACTTAACCAAAACTAACACTTCACACAATTGAACCAGGCCGTGGGTAGATTTATTGTAATAGGAGTGTCGAACACTTGAAGCGAGGTTAAATCTCTCAATTTATTAATATTTTGGTTATCTAATCTAAGTTAATTCTAATCTAAATCAAACCTATCCTAATACTATGTTAGTTCTAATTCTAATTCTAACAGGTAAAAGGGGGGTTTCAGCCTGAGAGACTGGCACGGGTTTGGTGGTGACTACAATCAATTCAAGACATATTAAAACCAACACACCACCCGACCAAACCCCCACCCGCCCACCAACTCAAGCAAATTAAAAACAAAAGATAAAAGAGCGGTCAAGCCTTATGATAGAAAACTGTATTAGCCATCATTAATCTGATTAGAAGTTGGTTTTGATTATTCAGTGCAATGATTACTTATCTTGAGGTGGCATATCATTCTTAAGACTTAGGCGGGACTTCTTCCTAAGACCTAGACACATTAACTCTGTCACAATTAAAGCATCCGCATAAAGCATCCTTATTTGCTGATTATAATCTAGGGATTAAAGAAATGGTGATCTTGTTAAACCCTAGCTCATAGAGACTTTACCCACTTACTGCTTAACGACGATTTATACACTAGTAGTCCACTAACCAAATCTTTACCAATTAAATTAAAATGTACTCGTTGATCCCAAGGGTCACCTACCGGTCCAACTAAGCTCACAATCTAAAGGCAAAGATAGGACGTTAATTGTGATCCTATTGGTCTAGATGTATAAATTACTATATGGAGAGCTATCCCGACATCTAGATTACTTGGTCCGTATCAACAATCTAGTTGAAATGATAGGTCACATATTACTGCACATAAACAAATATCAAATTGATAAAACATAAAACAAGCATACAACGATAAATTAAGCAAAATCAGATATAAACAAAACCAAGCATTTAGATCCTCTCCTAATAATGGCTAATACCCCGACAGGTATTATTAGCCTTCAAACAACATAATTAATACAGGAGTAATGGCCTAGCCAAGGTAAAATAACCGAGTTAACGAATGATACCAAAAACTAAACGATTACAAAAGTACAAGAAATTACACATTGCCTCCTATATATAGGATCGCGTTGCGAGACCTCTTCTGCTCTTTTTCTCCTCTGAAATCGACTTTTATGGTTTAGGTATCGAGAATATGATTTAGCACCCTTAAACTCATTTTTTAGTTTTCTATTTATAGGGTCTAGAGTCGGTTCGATACGACATATCCAATATCTTGGATACGGCGTATTAGGGTTTCTTAGTAGTAGGGACCCGACGTTTGTATCTTCCCAGAATATTCACATACTATATCTCCAATACGACGTATTGGTCTTCTATGGATACAACGTATTGATCATGTTTCCTTTGTGGTCTTTGGTGAGTGCAGGCACAGATACGCCGTATCTTCCATGATGGATACGACCTATTGGTTGTCAGAACAGTAATCTTCAAAATATCTCCGTTTAAGCTCTAAAATGCGCGCCTTTTGTTAATATTCTCCACGTACTACTCTTCCGTAATTAACTACTGCGCAATTCTCAAATACAAACTATTAAGTAACACTTCCTTTGCAATAAATTATACAAAATGGGTCAATTACATGGGATAAATGATTCTATAAAATAGACGTTATTTGATGTCATCAATCGTGCCGAATAAGATAACCCAAGTAGTGGACGTCCCTACGCTATCTTCTGAAGAGTATGAAGAAATCAAAACGACGAAAATGGCCATAACCTGCACAACAAAAGTTTATATAAATCCTTTATACAACATGAAAGATGCCAAGAAACAATACATATGCACAATATATACGGCGATATGAAATTACTCCACTTACTAAAATATTATTATAATTATTATATACGTAATACGTAAGGGCAAATATATTTCACATAAGGATCACATACTGGTTATAGACTAGACCTAGTTATTCTACCTGGTTCTGTATAACCTTGGCTCTAGACACCAATCTATCACACCCCCAAACAGGGTCCTGTCGGAATAGATAACTAGGGGCGTGCCGTGTCATGGATATCAACGATCACAAGTACAAAATAACGACCTCACAGGTTATGGTATGTTTAGGAAAATCCAATACTGTTATATTAAAACATAGATAGCTTACATTCATCCCAAAATAGGTTTCAAAAATTTGCGGAAGCGTAAATAAAGTTTGATAAAAGTTTAACAAGCATGATAAATCAGAAGTCTTGAAAATGGTTGTCACATAGAACGAAGACATCAACTAGCACCTTGAACAGATATCCAAGCTAAGCACCTGAAAACATTGCTTAAAACGTCAATAAAAGTTGGGAGCAAATTCATAGGTTTAGTTTCAAACGTAATAGTGTGGACCACAAGTTTTATAAACGTATGTGACTACTATAACAGATACAATATCATAATAAAAATGTTTATAATGCACTAAGATCATGAAACTAAAGCTAATAACGAAAGCATCATATGAAAGTATGCTAAGTAAAGTCTTCCTTGACAGGTGTCCCTGATGACATCATATAACGTCTATTTTATAGCATCATTTATCCCATGTAATTAACCTATTTTGTATAATTATTGCAAAGAATTGTTACTTAATCGTTATATTTGAGAATTGCAGTAATTATGGAGTACATGATGAATATTAGCAAAAGGCGCGCATTCTAGATCTTAAATGAAGATATTTTGAAGATTTACTATTCTGAATACCAATACGCTGTATGCATCAAGGAAGATACGGCGTATCCGTGCATGCACTCACCAAAGACCACAAAAGAAAGAAGATCAATACGCCATATCCAGAAGAAGTCAATACGCCGTATTGAAGATATAGTATGTAAATATTCTGGAAGATATCAAATGTGGTCCCTACTTTAAGAAACTCCAATACGCCGTAATTCAATCCTCCTTGATACACAGCGATAATCAAAACCGAGACATTACATACCTTATAAATACAAAACCAAAAACAATTATTACAAGTGTCTAAATCATAATCTCGAAACCTAAAACATAAAAGTCAATTTCGAGAGAACAAAGAGAAGACGAGATCTTGCAACGCATTCTAAATCCATAGGACGACAACGTGTAATTCTTTACATTTGTAATCCGTTTCAGTTTTGCATCATTCGTTAACTTACTCGGTTAGTTTACCTTAGGCTATCCATTACTCTGTATAAATTATGATGTTGAAGAGGCTAATACTTAGGTATAGCATTATTAATTAAATCTGTAAGTTCTTGGTTTTTGTTTATATCCTTGAATTGCTTAATTATCGTTGTAAATGCTTTATTTATGTTTACTCAATTCAAACTTGTTTACCGTGCTTTTGTATGCGACCGTATCATTCAACTGGACTAGTGATAAACCGGAACAAGTAATCTAGAAGCCACAGCGCTCCATATTAGTGATTTATACATCTATGAATCATAGGATCACAATACTTCCTTCTCAACATCATCTAAGGATAACCATCTGGCTTACTATTAACGGAAATTGCCTTTGGTTTATTGAACATGTTGACTATAGTAGTGAATCAAGATAAATCAATAAATAATCTAGTGCTTCTAATTCCATTGGATAGTTGACAAGTGGACTTCTAGTGAATAAATATCGCCTTTAAGCAGTAAGTGGGAAAAGTCTCTATGAGCTAGGGTTTAACAAGATCACCATTGATGTAATCCCTAAGATAGATTATAATCAGTAATAAAGGATGCTTTATGCGGATACTTTTAATTGTGAAAGAGATTAATGTGTCTAGGTCTTTAGGATAGAAGTCCGCCTAAGTCTAAAGAATGATAGCCTTTCGAGATAAGTAATCATGTGCACTAAATAAACAAACCAATTATAATCGGATAATAGATGGCTAATACAGTTTTCTATACAAAAGACTCGACTTCATCATTAATCATTTTTTGTTTAATTGCTTGCGCTGAGAGTTAATAGTGTCCTAAATTCGATTGTATTACTAAACAACCCGTGCTAGTTCCTCCGGCTGAAACCCTCATTTACCTGTTAGAATTAGAAATTAGAACTAACATAGGATTAGCATAGGTTTGACTAGATTAGAAATTACCATAGGATTAGATAACCAAAAAAATAAATACAATTGAGAGATTTAACCTCGCGCTTCAAGTGTTCAGAACTAGCAAGCTTACCATCACCTGACAACAAACTCAACCACCAGCACCGGGGGTACACTGCCCATAAAGTGTCTGTTTTTGTTAGTCCAAATAATATAAATTTTAAAACTTGAACTATCCCACACAATGACGACCCCCTGCATCAAGTATCTTTGGCGCGCGCCAACTCGCTGCCCTGGGATAGAGTGAAAAATTTTAATCTTGATTTTTATTTTATGTTTTGGTTTTTAACATTAGATCTAACCCTTAGGAGTAGTGTTAATTAGATTAGTGTATATTCTTGGATATATTTCTGTATATTTTTGCGAGTATATTTGTTAGTTTAATTGCTATGCTTGTATATAATTGTGTTTAATTTAATATTTTCTAATACACTGTTCTGGTCGATAACTCAATACGGCGTATCTACTTCCATCGGATACGGCGTATCCAACCTTCTGTCCAATACAGCGTATTCATTAAACAGGCATTAAGTCTTGACGAGTTGAGATTGCTTGATTTCAATTTATTTTCTGACCAAGAAAACTCAGAGGAAGAAGAAGCAGAAACAATGGCGGAATCTATATGAAAAGTCCATGAGCCAAGACCCCGAAGGCTGACTAATGGGGATCCATGGGTTGTATAGCCCAAAAACAATTAAAGATAAGGATACCTTTGAACTGAAGGGCCAATTTCTCAGGAACTACGACAACAAACAAATAGAGCAGTCTCTATCAATATCAAGCAAGATGCGATACGCAACACACTGAGAAAAGTCTGTCGCGAGATCATTGAATCTATTCACAACTCCACATATTACATATCTAGACCCAGTGATGCTTCGAGCGCATATCCCTATGTCCCTTAGACTAGGATCCGCACGCCGTTGGCCTTAAGAAATAACCAACTAGTGTCAATTACAACTATTGGGAATGGTCCTTAAAACAAAATTTCTGAACAAATATATCTGCCTGCACGCACTGTCAAAAGAGAGGATGCTAGGAAATATTCAAACAACACAACCTCCAGCAAAGAACCAGATGAAAACCTTTACCAAGCATGGGAGCGATTTAAAGAACTCTTGATGAAATATCCTCAACACTATTTAACGGACGCGTGAGAATGCAGAGGTAATCTTATTCTATAAAGACTGCCGGATTGGAATATCCTACACGAGACCGATTCTTGATATCAAGAGGTGCGCAATACCAACAAAGACTACTCTGCTTCCAAACACTCCCTCAAAGAACAAATGTAGCCATCCCAAGCAAATGGCAGAATACTCTCAAAAATCGGCATAATGGAACATCTAGATAAAGAAGTACTGAGAAACTTCCAAACTTCTGACGGATATGGACAGCATACAGCAACAACTGAACAATACTTGGAAGAGAGATCAAGAAAGTCAATGATAAAGTCTATGATGCTCAAGTTGTTGATGCGACAATGCGGCAAAGGACCCCCAATAACCAAAGATTTTCCCACTCAAATAACAAAGCAAAACCGTAGACAATAGCTTACCACACTCAATTCTGGTAAGTAACGTATATTTCAAGGAGGGGGATTAGAGACAAGCATCTCCGGATCTCAACAAAGGAACACTGCGAATCCTTCATACCAAGAACAAAAGCAATCTATGGAAGATACCTTGAGCAAATTCATGAGTGAATCAGCAAAGAGACACGAAGAAAACTCCAATTTGATTAAAGAAATCCGAGCTTCGACAGATGTTGCCATTCGTAACAAAGGAGTATATATTAAAACTTTGGAAATCCAAATCGAGAAAATGAGAAGTTACTACAAAAAGAAAGAGGGATTTATCGAAGTCTACAAGCTCCACTAAAATAAACCCGAGGAGATCCAGTCCAAGTCGATTTCAACCTACTAATTGAAGCTGATATCATGCTTGAATATACACCGGTTTAAGATCCTCTCAATACGCCGTAACTACAAACAGAGCCATACACTGATTGTAACGTGACAAGACAACTAGAATCCGTTTCTTAAGTCCATTTTAAATGGTTACTTTAAAAAACAAAAAAATTTTTGTAAAGAAAAGAAGGGATCATATGGACCACAATTCTCAGAAGCTTACTCTAAAGCTTCACAATCTATACCCTAAAAGGAGAAAGACTTAGGGAGTTTTACTTTACCTTGCTTTATTAATAATGTTTGCTTCGATAATGCCCTTGTTGACTTAGGAGCTAGCGTTAGTGTTATGCCTTTCTCGACCTAACCATAAATTAAGGATAGGCGAACGTAGTTCACACTAATTACAGTTGAATTAGCAGACAGGGCTGTGAAATATCCAAAAGGAATAGCTGAAAACGTACTAGTTGGAATTGGTAAATTTACTTTCTCCATAGACTTTATAATTCTAGATATGCCCGAGGAGACAAAGTGCCCTGATCCTCGAAAGATCATTTTTTTGTTATACCGGCACGAGCAATATTGATGTTAAACAAAAGAAAGATACTTTAAGGGCGGGGAAGAAAGGATTGTTTTCCACACATGTTAAAACTAACTAGTAGTTTAATATAAGAGGGCCTAACATGCTAAGGTTTGAGAGAAAGAAATAGAACGTGATTTCGAACTAGGCTAATGGGAGAAGACTTTTGGTGTTAAATATATCATTAGACCCCTTTCTTGGAAACTACATTAAATTATATGAACTAAATGAACCATTTTGAGCTTAAAAAAATCAAGGTGAAATTTAGTGCCACCATTGAGGAAGGTGAGGTAATTTGGAGGAATTTAGAACTGGATGACTGACCTTGATGTCAGGAGATTGATATTACCCTAGAATATTGGATTAATGATAAGAAATCCATATAGGATTGTGCCACACTTAAAGTTTCGTGCATGATAGGATTTGAATTTACATACGCTAACTTTTTCCCATTATTGTATGTCAATGTGATGTCAAAAAAGTTTCATAATTCTATAATGAAAAAGAATTAGAGTACAAGGGAAACAATGTAGTAGGAGCCTTAATGAACATACCTATCTTTGTTGGAACTTTTTATGTGATGACGGATTTTGCAGTTTTAGAAAATAATGGAATTATACGTATGAAGAATAGGCGATGTTATTTTTGGCGAACCATTTTTAAGAGAAGTTGGAATTAAAACAAGACCGTTCAAAGGGATGATTACCATTTACAATGGTAATGATGGAGTAACTTACCAAATTCTGCGATCACATCCGAGGTTTTAAACATCATACTAATGAGCAATGCAACAAGATTACACCATTACTGAAGGTAAGTGAAGAGGATAAGATGAATGGAATCCCTCGCATCCATACCAAAAGCTTAAGGGGTTCTACAAAGGAGTATTGAATTTAGGACCCATACATTTAGGATGCGAAGATGGAATAATGGCACAACATACGCGAGCACAATACATGCATGCGAGATGGAATGCAGAGAACTGAAGAAAAGTCTACCTTAAAGACTATTCCGCTGTGAACAAAAGTGCTTCCCGGAGACAACCCGGAATGTTATTTAATTTTATCGCGTCTGTCTTCCCAGACATCAATACGGCGTATCCGCTCCATACCATACATTCGTATTGATTGTCTGGAACCGTTCTCAGTAATTACTTTTTTTGCACATTTAAAAAACATTATTGTCCGGATCTAGAAATACATGCGTATTCATGAATCATGAAATGGCGTATCTCCAAAACTGACCCATAATTTTTTAGTTTTAGCTTTAATAGACTGTAGGTACCAAGATAGGAATAACACATTTTTTCCTATGTTTTATACAAGACCTTGGAAGCAAAGAAATATCGACGAATATTGGTGGAGAATTTACAAATATGGAAATCTTGAAGTGTTGGAGTCTTAAAACTTCAAGGCGTCTATTCAACACAATCTTGCTAATAAACTCAACATGGAGAATCTACCGAACAATAGCAAGGAAGTGTTTCTCAATTCCATTCATTTTAATTTCTCCGTATTTAATGTTTTTTATATATAATATAACACAAGACAGTTGTATAATTCAAGTAGGGGGATGAAATTAGAATGTTTACTTGTCCTAAATTTCACACTAAAATGCTTAAATTTTGCTCAAATTTAAAATTTTTTAAGCATACTTTTGTGAAATTACTTGATATATAACCCGCACACAATAACCCTTGTTAAATATAGTGAGGATTTAACCAATCTATTTCCCAAATTTTAACCCAGCATTCTACAAAAATGATTGTGCTGGTGACTTAGAGCTAGACTTTAGAACTTATGGCGATGTATATCTATTCGAGACCATAGCAATAATTGATACTGATGGAATTAGATGGAGTAACTTGTTTAGAAACTGGTAAATTTTAGTTACACCCACATCGTCCTTACATTGTTGCTTATTAACTAACTACATTGGTTAGTTAATTAACCCCCTGTATAAACCCATTGTATTACTCTCATTTTAAGAGTAAGAATACCCCTAAACAACCGAGAGCCAATTCCTTTAGGACTACACCAAATATTTGTTTCGTTACGCTTTACACCTAGCCTACCCTGTTAGAAGTAAAGTTTAATTTTAACAGTTGCTATTGCATAAAGTGTAGATTTGTAATTTCCGGAGGTCTTGTGTCTATTTTGGTACGATTGGAAGAAATTGCTCATTGCAATGGGAATGTATATTATAGTCCAAACCTCATGTATTTTTTTACTACCATCCGCGATTAATAGTACGTCCGAAAAATCGAAGGCATCTTATCCGGATTATTATGATTGTGAAGATGGTGAAACTAACACCGAGTTTTCGTAGTATAAGTGTTAGCAAAAAAAATGAAAAGAATTAGAAGAAACTACGCAAACAAAAAAGAAAGAGAAGGAAGTTTTGAAGATAATTCATTTCGCAACTACCCAAGAATTACACGAGGATCAATTATTCATTGATACAAAATCGACGAAGAAGAGTATTGATATAAATGGAAGATATCGCCACTGTACCTTGTGAAAGTATATAAAGTATGAATGTTTGGGAATTACCGTGTATGAACGCCAACTTAGGTATATTTTTGATCTTTGATCAAGACCGTTGTAATATTTTATCTTTATCATGGTAACGATTGGAAAAAGTGTCTAGCAACTTTGTATTTAAGACTTAAGTCTATTTGTTTCATACTTTTTATTTACACAAAAATTATTTCCTTTCCTAAACATTACCACCATGGTTTTTTATGCTAATGAGGATGTAACGATCGATCAATGTCTATATCCGTCTTACGGCCATGTATTGCATGTTATTCAGCTTCCTTGTTGGTTATTACCATTGGTTAAAGTTAGAAGAATCCCCTACCCTATATCATATCATCATCCTACCCATTGTTTAACCTCAAAAAGGATGTGATCGAACACACATGTCTATTCTTTTTTAACGAGCCATATATGATGTGCTTCCAACTACAGCCTTGTTGTGTGGTACTTTGTGAAAGATTGTAAATAATCACCCTAAGCCTTTCTTGAAACCTATATTTACCTTTAAAACTTGTTCCTCCCTTAAGCTTTAGCGTGGAGATTTGTATCCTTGCCGAAGCTTATGAATAGAAAACTCCGTGCATGACCGAGCAATTAAGCAATTAGTTACATGTTACCACATAGATTAGTTGAGTTGATTTGTGTTTTTATCTCCTCTTTGGGAGAGTTTGGAGATTTGTGTACTTGTAATAGATCAGTAAATGCGTTTCAACATGAATATATCCTAGGATCATTTTTATAGACTGTCTAAAGGCTACCTGTGAAGGACAAGTAGGATTCTCAAGTGGGGTGATATTGTATGACAATCAAATAACGTCTAATTGATATAGCATCATGTTATTCCCATGTAACTAACCAATTTTTGGTATAGATATTTGCAAAGAATGTTTACTAATTGTTATATTATTGAGAATTGTGGTAATTATGGAGGTACTTGTGAATATACAAAAGCGCGCGCAATATAGAAGCTTAAAATGAGAAGATATTTCTGAAGATTTACTATTCTACTACATTATGCCATACCATCAAGGAAGATACTGGTAACCGTCGCCTTGCACCTACCAAAGACCACAAAAGGAAAGAAGATCCAATACGCCGAATCAGAAGAAGTCAATACGCTGTATGAAGATTATACTATGTGAAATCTAGTAGATATCCAATGTATCACCCCCAAAATGTCCAGCGGAATAGGGTCCGGGGCCGTGTTACTTCAAGTATCAATGCATAAGATATATAAGAACACACCAAAAGTCGTTGTAAAATGATACATTGGGATTTAATTGAAAGACTTAATACATAAGCATAGAGCTTTACTTGTTCATTGTGAATATTACAAAATTGACAATACATTCCCTAAAGATATGATGCAACCAAATCTTTTAAAGCGTGCAATCCAAAATGTAACCCATTGCATCCTGCATCCCCATGCCCTATTTGATCTCCTGAAAACATAACTTAAAACCGTCAACATAATGTTGGTAATCATAGGTTTGATAAAATCAAAATGTGTAGGACCTGCAAGACTTTTTAAGTGATAATGCAACACATGCAATCTTCACAAAACAGATTACATTTACACTAAAGCTCAAGACACTGAAGCTCACATCTTGTTCCCATAATTTTGCTACTCTGCCCGCAATGATGTTTAACCCAAAACATCCCAAATTCGACATGCTATAACGTTCGTCACGGGTGAGTGAAAGCAAGCTCACCCGCACGGTGATTCGTTTCCAAGATAGATCTATTAAATAACATACTCGCGCTCGACATCATGTACTTCCCAACTTCATCTAGCAATTGACAGTTCATGATAGTGGCTTAATAGTTATGCTACTTAGGCAAACAGTAATCATACTTCGTCCAATTTTGAAAAACAAAAGAATGTTTCCTTCCACCACCGTAATTAAAATCATTGAAATCGTAAAAATGTGGGGCTATGTACTCACCTTATCTGATAATCCAAAGATCCGCAGATAAGCGTCCATGTAAAAGATCGAATGCAACCTAGAATTATCATAGGTCCGTATAAGTACGTATGTACTTGGATATAATCTTAATATTGTTTTACCAAGTCGTACTATCGTCGGCGCTACTCATTAAAAGGTCATACATGAACGTACGAGGATTAGGACACTTTAAATCGTAATCCAACAACTCGACGAACCCATCCGAAGAGGCCTCATTATGAAACTGCACTAGTAATATAGTACTCTTGATAACCACATAATATTCTATATAGCTCAATCACTCTACTAGAGGGTTTTGTAAAATTTGTTTAAGAAAGTAAAAACGGTTATAATTACCGATTAGTAAAACTATGCATAACTTTTGCGTTTTAAGCCGATTTTGACGTGACTCATGCCACTGTCTTCGTAGTAAGACGAGTGATCAAAATATTACTTTTCAAGTTTTCGATATCTATCGATGAATATTGTTTTTAACTGTTCACAAGCCAGCCTCCTTACTCCGTTTAGAGGGTTTAATTAGCGAAAACTTTAATCGTAATAACTTATTCGTTTAATCCCGATTTAGAGTGATCCTCGAGTACGTCATTGTTATTAAAAGATGTATTAATATATTTATAAATTTGGGTCCGCTGATAATAGTACTTTTTACTGTTCATAGATTATAAAATTACTCTTAACAACCGTTAATTATCGAAAATGGTCGTATTTTATTCGATTATAGTTCCGTTTTTTAGTGTTCTTTCAGAGTACGATCTCGAAAATTAAAAGTTTATATCATATTTTTTGATGTTTTTACAAAATTGATTGCTGTAATGAATAGTGCTTTTTATAAAAATAGTTTTATAAAAGTATTTCTCGTCGTAAAATCGTAATTAACGTATCTTTTTCGTTATAAATCAGTTTTTCGAGTTTCTTATCATTTTGGAATCGTCATAAGGCGTATTATTTTTATAAAATGACTAACCTACTGTATGAAGTTCGAAACAAAACACCCTTTTATACATTTATGCATACTTTTAATCACAACCTTTTTTAAGTAAACTTAACCCTAATTTATACCTAAACATGTTTATACTTAAACGACACGTTAACATACTTGTACATTTATTTTTCCATGATATATATGACCATATGACATAAGAAAAAGTGTGTAAATTCATAAACATAAGTGTTAACTCTTTTTACATATTTAAACAAACACCCTTAGTGGTGATTTAGCCATATATAACATATCACACATAAAATAATGATAATAAAAAGTATAAAGGAATTTAGAAGACCTTAGGGATGATGTATGAGATGAGAAATGAATGCTAAACCCGTGTTTAGCCTTAAAACCCAAGCTTGCACTTAAGAAAACCCTTATTTTCTAAAAAACCCTAGTCTTGCTTTTCTTGATTAATACTTGAAAAAGGTTAGCCAATGCTTGGGATCACCTTAGAATACCTTAGAATGGATGTGTATAGGTGTGTATGGGTTGTATAAAAATTGATATGGGTTTGTGTGGGTGCTTGCTTATTGCCGTGAGCAATAGAGAGCCAAAGGGGAGGTTTGTTTGATTTTTACTAAGTGTTAGTGCATGTATGAGCTATATCTCTTATGTATACATGTATATAAAGAGTAAATCTATCAAAGGACAAGTAGGTGGGGTAAGGGATGGTGCTTGTCCATGGTCCAAGATCAAATAGACATGGCATGTGTGTAATAACGAGTATGGAGTAGGATTTTTTAAAGAAAAAAAGTTAAAAAAAAAAAAAAAAATGTGTTTATTTGACCAAGTTGCAAGTTCAAGTTCATTTTTCATGTATATCTTTGCATATGTTGCAAGATTTTCGGCCAAAGAAAGATATACATGATATATTTATGTAATTTTTGTGTATTGGGTATAAATGTGGGTATTTGTTGAAGCTAAAAAAGATTTTGGATGGGTTCCGGGAGTTTGCCTAAACCATTTATCGAGAAACGTATACACTTTTACGTACCGATAAAAATAAAATGAACACCGTTAATAAATCATCCTCAAAATAATTATATAACACTTGCTTGATTAAAACATGTTAATTGTATTGATACCCTTACATTTGAACGATAATTTCTAGCTTACGCGATTTAGCTTAAAGAGCTTAAAACATTTCGATTTAAAGTAAAAAGTGACAATACAAAAGGTACATTGCGGATTTAACGACGTTCGTCAATAGATTTGAAAACACAGGGTGTTGATATCATACAAGGTCCCTACTTCAAGAAAACTAACCCAATACCCGTATCTAACACCCGGTTGGAGATATCGCCTATCGAACCGACTATCCATACCCAATAAATAGAAAACTTCAAAACTAAAGTTTTAAGTGTGCTAAATCAATCTCTCAATACCTAAACCATAAAAGTCAATTTTTTAGAGAGAAAACAGCAAAAAGAAGGGTCTTGGCAACGCATTCCCATCCAGAGAAACAACGTGTAAATTCTTATAATTTTTTGTAGAATATTTAGTTTTTGTATCATTCTTTCACTTGATTAGTTTACCTTGGCTAAAAACAATTACTCTTGTATTAATTATGATGTTTGAAGCTAATACCTTGGGGTATTACCATTATTTGAAGACTAAATTTTGGTTTTGTTTATATCTCGATGCTTAATTTATCGTTGTATGCATGTTTAATGTTTAACAATTCATACTTGTTACCGTGCTTTGTATGTGACCTATCATGTCCACTGATCTAGGATACGGACCAAGTAAAGTTAGATGCCAGGTATAGCTCTTCATAATAGTATTGTGATACATCTAGAATCATAGGATCATAAATATGTCCTTCTAAAATCGTGCTAAGATACGCTTCCCTGGCTTTAACTAGTTAAACTGAACATTGCCTTTTGGTGTATTTTGAACATGTTGACTAGTAGTCTGATCTCGATTACTCAACAAATAATTTCTGTTCCATTGGATAGATGGATAAGTGACTACTAGTGAATAAATTGTCCATGAAGCATTAAGTGGGTAAAAGTCTCTATGACTCTGGGTTTAACAGAACACCATTGCTTTTAATCACTAAGATAGATATATAATCAGGTAATAAGGATCTATATGCGGATACTTAATTATGAACAGAATTAATGTGTCTAGGTGTTAGGATGAGAGTCTCACTTAATCCTAAGAATGTTATGCCTCTACGAATAAGTAATCATGCACTGAATAATAAACCAACTTCTTAATCGGATTAATGATAGGCTAATACAGTTCCTCTATCATAGGCACGCCGCAGTTCTTTTATCTTCTGTTAATTTGCTTTTGAGGGTTTTAAAGTGTCTTGAATACTGATAGTAGTCACCAAACAAACCCGTAGCCAGTCTTCTCAAGGCTGGAAAACCCCCCTTTTACCTGTTAGAATTATGATTAAAACTAACATAGGTTTAGCATAGGTTTGACTTAGATTAGAATTAACATAGATTAAATAACCAAAATATAAATAAATTGAGAAGATTTAACCTCGCTTATAAGTGTTCGACACCCTACTTACCATGAATCTATCACCGACGGGGTACACTGCCCGTTAAAGTGTTGTTTTTTTGTTAATCGGTCAACTATAATTTAAAAACTTGAACTATCATGAAAATTTAAAAACCACCAGATCAACAGACACAATCAGTCCCAAACCAAAGATCACCTAAACGAAATGCAATTCGACATGACATATACATCTGTTAATCGGTACCTCCAATACAAGTAAGTGCTACTTACCCGGATGGGGGTTATTAGCCTCCATAGATCTATTTATTCACATTCGCCTCACTTAACCAGTCAGTCGGTTCATCAAGGAAATAACGAATTCATCTTAGTTTGGGCAATAGTGGGTTTGTACGCAAAACTTAGGCAACACATAAACAGGCAAGGGTAACGTAAAACTCTTGTGTCCATTTTTAAAAGCAAGCAATGCTCTCACCCTAAATTTTTTGAAAACGTACGAAAAGAAGTAAAAGTGTGGGGCTATGAGCTCACAGTAAATGGTAAAGGAAAGCAGCTGAAATGAATGATCATGCGGTGTTGCACAACAGTGCTAGGTCTCAACCCAATAATAAACGGTTTGGTTCAGAATTGTAAAGATGAACAGGTAATGTTATAAGAGTTTTTAGAAAGTGATTGTAACGATTATTATGAAGAGGTGACGTTAGCTGTGTGGTAGTTGTAGTGGTTTTGACTCAATAAAATGTATCACGATAATTAGCATAATACACCTAGTATAATAGAAAAATAACAAAAGTAATTAAGTTTTGGCAGTTTACCCGATAACCCAAAATAGTAACTAAGATATCTTTAGTATTATTGTTTTTTGTGTTTTTAATTTAAGTAGTAAGTAATAGAAATTTTATATTTATAAAATTTTATAAAATTACATTTTTTTGTCCTTTATATTCGGTATTAAAATAATAATATTTATTATTTCGTCTTTTTGTCGATATTAAAGAAAATACTTGAAAAATATATATATATTTAAATGTATTTTAGTTTATTTATCAAATCTAAGTATATATATACATATTATTTATTATTTATAAATAATATGTTTTCGTCCTTTTGTCGGTTTTTTACAAAAACTAGTTTTTACAAAATATTTCTAAGTATAAAGTTTTTACAAAAATTTGGCATGACCCGTTCGTATATATTCGTTTTTCAAAGTCATAGACTTTTATCCAAAACACTTTCAAATATATTTCACATTTCACAAAAATGCCAAATCTCTACGTTATATCCAAAACTATTTTCCACGGTCTAATTACCACTTTAAGTCCATATGATCAAAACGCTTAGAATAAATATAGGTTTTAAAAATATTCAAGTTACGATATTCATAAGTCTAATTTATAAGTTCAAAATAAGTAATAAGCCTTTATTAAATAAGCCAAAAGTCCAATGGACCCTTATTGAGTTTTTAGGCCCAATAAGCCTAAACAAATGATTCGAAATGCAATAAGACCCAGACTACTCCGACAAGCAACCCAATAAGCAAATAAGCAAATAATAAGTCAAAATAAGCCAACCAATAAGCCGAGCCGTGGGCTTTAAGCCACGGTATGGGCTTGGTTGTTGGGCCGAGGCCCACGAAAGGGAAATAAGCACATATGGGCTTATTTATTAAGCCCAATAAACTTAATCCTTTATAAGCACTCAAATAAGATATGAAAATAAGTTGGAAAAATAAGACAATACTCAAATAATCTTAAAGTTCAAACCTTCATGGTTTCTTTTTATGTTCGACACATATTAAACTCAAATAAGCCATTCGAGCTTATTTATAAGCTAAAAATAAGCTATAAGCTTTTAGAAAAACATTTCTTTATAAAAGTACCACGACGACAACACAACTAATCTTTCCCTTTATTTATTTTTTATGTATTTCGCAACAAACATAAACCCTTTTGAGGTTTATGTAAATTTTAAAGCTTTGATTTTTATAAAATGATTCACATAACTAGTTTCTAAACATCATAAGGATCAAAGAAGTACAAGAAAAGTTTGAAAAAGATGAACTTATGAAAATGATAGATTAGAAGGTGATCAAAGACTAAGGAACACCCCAAATGATGTTCTTAATATCCAATATCAATAAAAAATCAACCCTGAATAATCTTTATCTTCAAAATCTTGACCAAAGTTGAAAAATATATGTTGTGTTCTTGGTGGCGGACGTGAGCAAGAGATGGAGAAGGGAAGGAAATTTTGTGTGTGTGTTTTTCTTGAGAGAGAAAGTGTTTTAGGAATAAATGAATAGGTGAAATGAACTTGGACTATAAGCATGCATTTCAAAAGAAGGAATCCTAGATGCTTAAAATATATAGGGGACACACTAGCACTTTTTAAAGAGATGTTGTGTTGTGTGTGTAGCGTCAACAAGAAGGACAAAAGGGAAGGGATGGTGGGTTTGAAATTTTTGATCATGCTAGATGGTATCCTATGATCCATAGAATTTTAATTTTCCCACTCTTGATACTTTTAACATCCATAAACTGCTTATAGCAAAAATTAAAAACACACGATAACTTAAAAGAAAATTCTAAAAATTTAAAATTTTAACCGAAACATAAAAACACGACAACTGTTTGAAACAAACATTAAATGGCCCACCCCAGAAACTTCCGGTTAATGACTCCTCAGATAATACACGTTGAACTCCCCAATTTAATGTAGAATTACACGTAATTATAAAAGTCAATCTAAAGAACGAAAAGTCAATGACGAAAATTACAAATTTTTACAGGGTGTGACAATATGTGGTTATGGGATGGTTTCAGAAAGGAATGTTTAGAGTGTGTAGAAGATATAATCCATTTTGTTACGTAAAAGGGTAATAAAATGATTAGAAGGATGTGTTGTAAGAAGTATGGTATGGAAGTGTTGTTGGAGAATTGTGGGATTTAAAGACATCTAGTAACATGTGAGGAATACATGTGTGAGTTTGTAAGTCATTTATAGGTAAGGAGGTAAGAAAAACTCAAAGTATGATTAACCTCCAAATACCACAAACTCAATTAGTCACTTGGACTTTAATCCATGATAATCAACAATGGATGTGATCACATCATTTTGATGCAAACAAGCTAAGTGCTTGCATCTTCAATACAGCATATCCCATAATAGGAAAGGTTGTGTTTACGCAAAGTGATATTTGACTTAGTTTGACCAATAAGGGAGTAAAACCCGTTACGTGATTAGGAACAACGTAAATCCGGATTAAGGTCAAATGAATACTTTCGTTTGATGGTATGTTGAAAGTCAGTTCATACTACGTTTAAAAAGAAGTTTTGGCATTGTGCTAGAGTGGTTTGATAAAAGATTTTGAGTTGGTGTTTTTGTTGAAACACACGACCTTTATCTATCTAATATCTCCTCGCGCGCCCGCAAACCTCTCTAAGTCGAAACCTCATTTGGAGTGTTCCCAAATGATCAAATATAATATACGTACCTTTATTGAAGTTTCACATGTGTCGGGTAACAGGGTAGCCGACAAAACTAAATCCGTAAAAATGGATACCGCAGTGCGCGCGGAACGCTGCCCAGCGCGCCAGAATCAACAAATCGTTTTTAACGGATTTGACTACGTTAGTTATTATTACGTTTTTGCGAAAGTTTATTTCAGCATACGTTAAAACAAATAGGAGATCCTAGTCCAATGTTTCACCAACATGGACACTCCCCGATTGCTAGTGATGGCGGTTTTAGATATTATGAGTTGTTTCATGATCATTTCTCTCATTATTAACGTGTGTGATTTACTCAGTACGGTCAAAAATCTGATGATGTGTTTCAAAAATTTCTACATTTTTGATCTTATGTCAAAAACCAATTTAAGTGTGAAATTAAAGCTTTTGAGTGTGACCATGGTGGTGAGTTTGATAACACAAACCTTCTTTACCTTTTGAGAAAAATGGAATTCAATTTTGTTTTTTTGCCCCCAAACCTCTCAACAAAAGGGGAAATCAGAGCGGATGATTAGAACTATTAATAATTTCATTCGTACCCTGTTTTTACAAGCTCACACTTGGGCTAGGCCTATCACATATGTAATTAGTAACTAACAAGATCCCAAATGCTTAAACAACGTATTGACTAACAAGGGGGACGAGGAAGGTTAAAGTTCGCTTTAGATCTTGGGGATTAGCATATGCAAAACAAAAACAAAAATAAAAATGGACACGAGGTTTTCATAACCATGGACATCTTCGGATATGTGTAGGGGTGGAAACGAGCCAAGCTGCTAGTAAAAAGCTCGAGATCGGATCATTAAATAGCTCGAATGAGCCGAGCTTAAACGAGCTCGATAGCTCGATTAGGCTCGCGAGCCTAAATGAGCTTTAGTACACTTTTAAATATATATATATATAGGAGACTGTTATTTTCAGCAACCATTTTTAAGTCGAGAACTTGAGAACTTTTAAAAAACAAAACATGCACGCCTTCATAATTTTATTTCTGCACAAATGTTTCTATAAAGAACAAATATGTTTTAAAAAAACATATTTGTTCTAAAGAATTTGATGAGAAATTGGAAATAGATTTTTTTGTGCATGTATGTTCTTATAAGGCGTGCAATGACAGTATTGCGGCCAAGTTTAAGGATTTTGTGAAAGAAGAGGAAGAGTTCATGATGATACAGAAGAATATGGGTGGATTCTTACGATTATTGACGGCGTGCACGTATTTTTTTGATTTTAAAAAAGGTTCTCGCAGTTCTCGCACTTAAAATGGTACTGAAAATAAAGTCCCTATATATATATATATATAAAAAGTGTACTAAAAGCTCATTTAGGCTCCGCGAGCCTCTAATCGAGCTATCGAGCTCGTTTAAGCTCGGCTCATTCGAGCTATTTAATGATCCGATCTCGAGCTTTTTACTAGCAGCTTGGCTCGTTTCCACCCCTACACATATCCGAAGATGTCCATGGTTATGAAAACCTCGTGTCCATTTTTATTTTTGTTTTTGTTTTGCATATGCTAATCCCCAAGATCTAAAGCGAACTTTAACCTTCCTCGTCCCCTTGTTAGTCAATACGTTTGTTTAAGCATTTGGGATTCTTGTAAGTTACTAATTACATATGTGATAGGCCTAGCCCAAGTGTGAGCTTGTAAAAACAGGGTACGAATGAAATTATTAATAGTTCTAATCATCCGCTCTGATTTCCCCTTTTGTTGAGAGGTTTGGGGGCAAAAAAACAAAATTGAATTCCATTTTTCTCAAAAGGTAAAGAAGGTTTGTGTTATCAAACTCACCACCATGGTCACACTCAAAAGCTTTAATTTCACACTTAAATTGGTTTTTGACATAAGATCAAAAATGTAGAAATTTTTGAAACACATCAGATTTTTGACGTAATGAGTAAATCCACACGTAATGAGAGAAATGATCAAGAAACAACACATAATATCTAAAACCGCCAACACTAGCAATCGGGGAAGTCCATGTTGGTGAAACATTGACTAGGATCTCCTATATGTTTTAACGATGGCAAATAAACTTTCGCAAAACGAAAATAACAAACAGTAGTCAAATTCCGTAAAAACAGATTTTTGGATGCTGGCGCGCTGGGCAACGCGTCAGCGCGCCACTCGCCGTATCCCATTTTTACGGATTTTAGTTTTTGTCGGCTAACCTGTTACCCACACTTGTTGAACTTCAATAAAGATACGATATATTAGATGGATCATTTGGGAACACTCCAAATGAGGTTTAGACTTAGAGAGGAGCAAAAACGAATCCTCCCATTTTTCAACAAAACACCAACTCAAATCTTTTATCAAACGCCTCTAGCCAAGGCCGAAACTTCTTTTTAAACCTAGTATGAACATACTTTCAACATACCATCAAACGAAAGTATTCATTTGAACCTTAATTCAAATTTACGTTGTTCCTAATCACGTAACGGGTTTTACTCCCTTATTGGTCAAAACTAATTCAAAATCACTTATGCAGTTAAAAAAAAAAAACACAACCTTTCCTATTATGGGATATGCTTTACTTGAGATGCAAAGCACTTAGCTTGTTTGCATCAAGATGATTAGTGATCACATCCATTGTTGATTATCATGGATTAAAGTCTAAGTGACTAATTGAGTTTGTGGTAATTGGAGGTTAACCATGCTTTGAGTTTTTCTTACCTCCTTACCTATAAATGATTTACAAACTCACACATGTATTCCTCACATGTACAAGATGTCTTACAAACTCCCACACTTCTCCATACAACACTTCCATACCATACTTCTTACAACACATCCCTCTAATCATTTTTATTACCCTTCTTACTTAACAAATGATTATATCTTCTACACACTCTAAACATTCCTTTCTGAAACCATCCCATAACCACTATGTCCACACCTTAACATTTTTAATTTACCGTCCATTGACTTTTCGTTCTTTAGATTGACTTTTATAATTACGTGTAATTCTACATTAAATTGGGGAGTTCACCCGTGTATATCTGAGATTCATTACCGGAAGTTTCCTGGGTTGCCATTTAATGTATCTTTTCAACAGTTGTCGTGTTTTTATGTTTCGGATTAAAATTTAAATTTTTAGAATTTTCTTTTAAGTTATCGTGTGTTTTTAATTTTTGCATACGCAGTATATGATGTTTAAAAATATCAAGAGTGGGAAATAAATATCTAAGGAACATAGGATACCATCTAGCATGATCAAAATTTCAAAACACACCATCCCTTCCCTTTGTCCTTCTTGTTGACGCTACACACACAACCACCAACATCCTCTTTAAAAATTTGCTAAGTGTGTCCCCTATATATTAAGCATCCTAGGATTCCTTCTTTTGAAATGCATGCTTATAGTCCAAGTTCATTTCACCTATTCATTTATTCCTAAAACACTTTCTCTCTCAAGAAAAACACACACACAAAATTTCCTTCCCTTCTCCATCTCTTGCTCACGTCCGCCACCAAGAACACACACATATATTTTTCTACCTTTGGTCAAGATTTTGAAGATAAAGATTATTCAGGGTTGATTTTTTATTGATATTGGAATATTACAAACCATCATTTGGGTGTTCTTAGCCTTTATCACCTTCTAATCTAATCCCATTTTCATAAGTTCATCTTTTCAAACTTTTCTTGTACTTCCTTGATCCTTATGATGTTTAGAAACTAGTTATGTGAATCATTTTATAAAAATCAAAGCTTTAAAATTTACATAAACCTCAAAAGGGTTTATGTTTGTTGCGAAATACATAAAAAATAAATAAAGGGAAAGATTAGTTGTGTTGTCGTCGTGGTACTTTTATAAAAAATTTTGTCTAAAGCATATAGCTTATTTTTAGCTTATAATTTAGCTCGATGGCTTAATTTGAGTTTTAATATGGTCAAACAAAAAAGAAACCCATAAAAGGTATTGAAACTTTAAAAGCTAGTTGAGTATTGTCTTATTTTTCCAACTTATTTTCATAGCTTATTTGAGTGCTTATAAAGGATTAAGACCTATGTGGTCTTAATAATAAGCCCATATGTGCTATTTCCCTTTCGTGGGCCTCGGCCCAACAACCGAGCCCATAACCGTGGCTTAAAGCCCACGGCTCGGCTTATTGGTTGGCTTATTTTGACTTATTATTTGCTATTGCGTATTGGGGTGCTTTCGGAGTATCTGGGTCGTAGGCATTTCGAATCAATTGTTTAGGGCTTATGGGGCCTAAAAACTCCAATAAGGGTCCATTGGACTTTTGGCTTATTTAATAAAGGCTTATTACTTATTTTGAACTTATAAATTAGACTTATGAATATCGTAACTTGAATATTTTTAAAACCTATATTTATTCTAAGCGTTTTGATCATATGGACTTAAAGTGGTAATTAGACCGTGGAAAATAGTTTTGGATATAGCGTAGAGATTTGAGCATTTTTTGTTAAATGTGAAAATATTGAAAGTATTATGATAATCTATGACTTTGAAAAACGAATATATACGAACGATCATGCCAAATTTTGTAAAAAACTTTATACTTATAAATATTTTTGTAAAAACTAGTATTTTGTAAAACTCGTCCAAAGACGAAAACAATATTATTTATAAATAATTAAATAAAGTATATATGTCACTTATAAATTGATAAATAAACTAAAATACATTTAAATATATATATATTTTTCAGTATTTTTTTCTTTAATATCGACAAAAAGACGAAATAATAAATATTATTATTTTAATACCCGACTAAAAGACAAAAAATGTAATTTTATAAAATTTTGTAAATATAAAATTTCTATTACTTACTACTTAAATTAAAAACACAAAAAACAATAATACTAAAGATACTAGGTTTTTACTATTTAGGTAACTCGGTAAACTGCCAAACTTAATTACTTTTGTTATTTTTCTATATACTAGGTGTATTATATTGCTAATTATCGTGATACATTTATTGAGTCAAAACCACACAACTTCCACACAGCTACCCGCCCACCCCCCCCCCCCCCCCACCCCCCCCCCCCCCCCCCCCCCCCCCCACCCCCGACACCTCTCATAATAATCGTACAACTACTTTCTAAAACTCTTATACATCTACCTAGTTTCACTTCGTACCAATTCTGAACCAAACCGTTTATTATTGGGTTGAGACCTAGCACTGTTGTGCAACACCGCATGATCATTCATTTCAGCTGCTTTCCTTTACCATCTTACTGTGAGCTCATAGCCCCACACTTTTACTTCTTTTCGTACGTTTCATAAATTTAGGGTGAGAGCATTGCTTGCTTTTAAAAATGGACACAAGAGTTTTACGTTACCCTTGCCTGTTTATGTGTTGCCTAAGTTTTGCGTACAAACCCACTATTGCCCAAACTAAGATGAATCGTTAATTTCCTATGACCGACTGACTGGTTAAGTGAGCGCGAGTGAATAAATAGATCTATGGAGGCTAATAACCCCCATCCGGGTAAGTAGCACTTACTTGTATTGAGGGACCTTCGATAACAGATTTGATATGTCATGTCGAATTGCATTTCGTTTAGGTGATCTTTGGTTTGGGACTGATGTGTCGTTGTCTGGTGTTTATTTATGATAGTTCAAGTTTTAAATTTATATTTTGCCGACTTAACCAAAAACAACACTTTAACGGGCAGTGTACCCGGTCGGTGGTAGATTCATGGTAAGTAGGGTGTCGAACACTTAAAGCGAGGTTAAATCTCTCAATTTATTTATATTTTGGTTATCTAATCTATGTTAATTCTAATCTAAGTCAAACCTATGCTAATCCTATGTTAGTTTTAATCCTAATTCTAACAGGTAAAAGGGGGGTTTTCAGCCTGAGAGACTGGCACGGGTTTGTTTGGTGACTACAATCAATTCAAGACACTTTAACCCACACAAGCAAATTAACAGAAGATAAAAGAGCGGCCGAGCCTTATGATAGAAAACTGTATTAGCCATCATTAATCCGATTAGAAGTTGGTTTATTTATTCAGTGCAATGATTACTTATCTCGAAGAGGCATAACATTCTTAGACTTAAGTGAGACTTCATCCTAACACCTAGACACATTAATTCTGTCATAATTAAAGTATCCGCATAAAGCATCCTTATTACCTGATTATAATCTATCTTAGAGATTAAAGCAATGGTGATCTTGTTAAACCCTAGCTCATAGAGACTTTACCCACTTACTGCTTAATGGCAATTTATTCACTAGTAGTCCACTTATCCAACTATCCAATGGAACCAGAACATTATTTGTTGAGTATCAAATCACCTACTGTCAACATGGTGTCAATAAACCAAAGGTAATTTCCGTTAACTAGTTAAGCCAGATACGTAATCCTTATCACGATTTTAGAAGGACAATATTTATGATCCTATGATTCTAGATGTATAAATCACTATATGAAGAGCTATCCTGGCATCTAACTTACTTGGTCCGTATCACTAGATCCAGTTGAATGATAGGTCACATACCAAAGCACGTAAACAAGTATGAATTGATAAACATAAACAAGCATACAACGATAAATTAAGATCTTCATAATAATGGCTAATACCCAAAGGTATTAGCCTTCAAACATCATAATTAATACAAGAGTAATTGTTATATCCAAGTAAACTAATCAATTAATGAATGATACCAACAACTAAATCATTACAAATTATAAGATAATATACACGTTGTCTTCTGATGGATGTGAATGCGTTGCAAGACCTCTTTTCTTATTTCCTCTAAAAAATTGAACTTTTATGGTTTAGTATAGAGAATACTGATTAGCACACTTAAAACTGTTTTTTTGGAGTTTTCTATTTATAGGTTGAAGTCGTTCGATAACTGCATCCAAGGGTTAATTACGCAAATTGAGTTTCTTGAAGTAGACCAGGTTTGATATAACACCCTTGTTTTTCAAGTCATTGACGACTCGAAAAAATCCGCAATGTAACCTGTAGTAATTGACACAGTTAACTATTAAAACATAAAATGTTTAAGCTAAATCAGTAAACTAGAAATTTACGTCAATGAGAAAACGGGTATTCAATCTACATTAAATAGTTTACATCAAGCAAGAGTTATATAATATTTTTGAGGATCATTATTAACTTTGTTCATTTATTTATTATCGATACGTAAAGAGTATACTTTTCACGGATAAATTGCGTTAGGCACTCCCGGAACCACAAAACTTTTTTACGCTATCAACAAATACCACTATTATATACCCAATAACACAAAAATGTACATAAATATAAGCATAGTAATATCTTTCTTTGAGGAGCCGAAAATCTTGCAACATATGCAAAGATATACATTGAAAAATGAACTATGAACTTGCAACTTGGTCCAAATATACACCGATAGCTATCATTAGACTCTACACCATAACCTCTTTAATAACTACATACCCATTGCCATGAATTACCCCTATTTACTTTGGACCAAGACCAAGACCATCCCTACACCATACCGTGTCCCTTTAGACTAGATTTACTCTTTATATTACATGTATCCAATAAAAATATAGCTCCATACATGCACTAACACTTATAAGAAAAATCAACAAAACCTCCCCTTTGGCTCGCTAATGCTCACGCAATAACAAGCCCCCACACAACCCATAACAATTTTATCCAACCCATACACACCTATAAAACAACCATTCTAAGTATAGCTAAGGTGATCCCAAGCATTGGCTAACCTTTTACAAGATAATTAATGCACAAAAGCAAGACTAGGGTTTTCTTAAGAAAATAAGTTTTCATAAGTGCAAGTCCTTGGTTTTAAGCTAAACACGGGTTTACTATTCATTTCTCATCTCATACATCATCCCTAATCATCTCAATTCCCATTATACTTTTTAATATCATTATTTATATGTGTTGATATGTTATATATGCTAAAACACCATAAGGACTTTTAAATATGTAAAAAGAGTTAACACTTATTTGTAGAGATGTGTTACACACTGGTTTCATATGTCATATGGTCATATATATCAGGAAATAATAGATGTACAAAGTAATTAACGTGTCTTTAAGTATAAACATGTTTAGGTAAAAATTAGGGTTTTAAAGTTTATACTCAAAAGGTTGTTGATTAAAAGAGATAGCAAAAGTATAAAAGGAGGTTTTGTTCGAACCTTCATACAGTTATTATCATTTATATCAGAAAATAATACGCCTTATGACGATCCAAATGAGAAGATAGCTCGAAAAACTGAATATTTAAACAAAAAAACACGTGTAATTACGATTTTACGACGAGAAATATCTTTAGATAAAACTATTTTATAAAAAGCCCTATTCATTTACAGAACTCCATATTTTAAAACATACAAAAATATGATATAACTATTTAATATACGAGATTCGACTCAAAAGAATCACAAAAAAACGAACTATACCTAATAAACTACTACATTTATCGATAAATTAACTAAGTTTATAAAATATTTTATAAAACTACAACAGTAAAAGTACTATTCCTCAGCGGACCCAACTCATATAAAATATAATACATCTTTAATAAACAAAGAACTACTCCGAAGGAATACTCTAAAAACGGATTATAAACGAATAATTAGTACGATTACAAGTTTTCGGCTAATTAAAACACCTAAAACAGGTAAGACTGTCGTGAACAGTAAAACACTAATCTCGCAGCATACAAAAACTTGAAAATGTAATAAAATGATCACTCGTCTTTACTACGCAGACCGTGGCATAAGAAACGTCAAAATCGGGCTTAAAACTGCAAAAAGTTTATTCGAGTTTTAACTAAACGTAATTATAAACGTTCTTTTACTTATAAAACACAATTTTACCAAAACCATTATTTGGGAAGATTGAGCTATATAGAATAAATGTGGTTATCACAGGACATATTACAGGGAGTTTCATAATGAGGCATCTTCGGAATAGAGGCGTTTCGACGAAGGGTTGTTGGATTTACGATTTTAATGTCCTAACCTCCTCGATACGTCCATGTCATGACTCTTTAATTATATAGCTCCGAACGAAATACGAGAAAACACCTATATATTATTAAATCCAAGTAACCATATACTTATACGACCTATGATATTTAGGTTGCATATCGATCTCTTTTACATGACGGCTTTATCTGCGATATTTGGATTATCAGACTCAATTGAGTTTCATAGCCCCACATTTTTTACGATTTCAATGATTAATAATACTGGGTGGAAACAGTCTTTGTTTTACAATTGGACGCAAGTATTGGATTACTGTTTGCCTAAAGCGAGCGATAACCCACTTAAGCCCACTATCATGAACTGCTCAATTAGCATTAGATGAGTATTGGGGAATTACATTAAGTCTGACGCCGATATGTTAGTTTAATAATCTCATTTGGGAAACGACATCCCCCGTTGGTGACTATGCATCACCGAAGAAACGAACGTTAAAGCATGACGAATCTTTGGGATGTTTTCGGGTAAAACTCCTTGCGGGCTGAGTACAATATTAATGCGCACAACGACTGATCGAGCTTCAGTTCTATTGACTTAGTTGATAATATGTTAATCAAGTTTTTGAGAGATCTGCAATGTGTTGCATTATCACTAAAAATCTTTGAGCGGTCCTACACATTTTGATTATCAAACCTATGAATTCACCAACATTATGTTACGTTTATAGATGAATGTTTATCAGGACGATCAATAGGCAGGGGATGCCAGGGATGCATTGGGGTTATACATTTTGAATTGGCACGCTTAAAGATGTAGGTAGCATCATGAAGTTTAGGAATATTGTCAAACTTTTGTAATATTCAACAATGAGACAAAGTAAAGCTAAATGCTTATTAGTGGTATTCGTCTTTCAATTAAATCCAAGTATCCTTTAAACGACTTTTTTGTGCGTTCAGTATAATACTTAAGCTATTGATCCTTGAAGTAACACGCCCCGGACCCTTCATTCCGCTGCTACCCATTTGGGAGTGTTACATTTGAATATCTCCTAGAATATTCACAATATACTATCTGCAAATAGCAGCGAATTGAGATTCTTCTAGATCGGCTATGGATCTCTCTTCTTTGTGGTCTTTGTGAGTGCAGGCACGATACGCAGTATCTTCCTGTGAAGGATATGGCATACTGGTAGTCAAATAGTAAATCTTCAAAATATCGTCCTTTTAAGGCTCTATAATTCTCCGCCTTTTGCTAATAATCAGACCAAGTACTCCATAATTACCACCAATTCTCAAATATAAACAATTAAGTAACAATCATTGCATAGATTATACACAATTGGTTAGTTACTGGGATAAATGAATAGCTATAAAATAACTTATTTGATGTCATCAAATATCCCCTCCACTTGATCCACTTTGTCCATCAGTAGCCTTTAGAATGTCTATACAAATGTATCCCTAAGGACATAAAAATCTGTTAAAGCATTGTTACTTGATCTATTCCAAGTACACAACCAAACACCTCACAAAATAGGAAGATAAAAACACTCAAATCACTCAACTATCTATGTTGTGGTCAACAAAGAAACAAAATTTTGCATATTGCTCGAGTCGATGACCTAGTATTCAATCATCAAAGCTTAGGCAAGGAAACACCTCTCCACCGCTAAAGCAAAGGAGTAACAAGAATTATAACGGTATAACTATAGGGTATTTCAGATAAGGTTCGGGTTCTCTGTTTGCATTAATTCAACAGAGTCATTTCCGACTCACTCAAGAAACAGATACCCACCCCAACAAGGCAGCTATGAAGCAACACATACATGCCGTCAGAACAACAGAATAGGACAATGTTGTGATCGAGTATCACATCCTCATTCGAGTTTAACCACCAAGGTTCGGGATAGAAAGAATGTATAGGGCTAGTGGATCTTCTAACTATTAACCAATGGTAATAACCAACAAGGGCTGACACATGCATACATTGGCCGTAAACGCGGAATAGACAGCTCGCTCGATCACATCCGACATCGCAATAAAAAAACCCTGGTTAATGATTAGGAAAGGGAAATAAATTGTTGTTAAATAAAAATTATGAAACAAATAGATTAAGTCTAAGATACAAGTTGCTAGACACTTTTGTTCCCAATCGTTCCCACTGATAAAGATTCAACTATTTACAACGTCTTATCAAAGATCCCAAAAATAACCTAAGTTGGCGTTTCCCATAACTGGTCACCTTCCCAAACAGCTCATACTTTATATACTTACAAGGTAATGGCGATATCTTCCATTTATACAATACCTACATCGTCGATTATGAATCAATGAATATTAAAAAGATCCTTCGTGTCTAATTACCTTGGTAGTTGCGTAACTGATCTCCCATTACAAACTTTCCTTCTCTTATCTTCTTTATTTGGTTTGCGATTTTTCTAATTTTTCATTTTTTGCTAAAACACTAATCCTACGAAACTCGGTGTAGTTTTCACCATCTTCACAACAATAATAATAATCCCGGTAATTCCTTCGATAATTCGGACGTACTATTAATCGCGATGGTAGTAAAAATACATGAGTTTTGACTATAATATACATTCCCATTTGCAATTGTGCCAAAATTCTTTTCCAATCGACCAAAATAGACACAAGACTCCGGAAATAGACAAAACTCTACACTTTAACAACTAGCAACGTGTAAAATACACATTATTCTAACAGGGTAGGCTACGGTGTAAAGCGTAACGAAACAAATACATGTGTAGTTCCTCAAAGGATTGGCTCTTACGTTTGTTCTAGTGGTATCCTTAACACTTAAAATGAGAGTAAACAAAGGGTTTAAAACAGAGGGTTTGTTAAACTATATGTACTAATAAACCCAATGTGTTAGCTTCAAATAGATAGCAAGACAGTTGTAAAAAGTAGCGATTTGGAGATGCGTACCAACAAAATAAACAAAAAACCCACAAATAAACACCACCCGACCCCCCTAACCATTTTTTATCCCAGTTAAACCCCCCCCCCACCCCCCCCCTCCCCCCCCCCCCCCCCCCTCTCCACCACCCCAACCCCCCCCCCCCCCCCCCCCCCCCCCCCCCCCCCCCCACCACCCCCCCCCCCCCCCCCCCCCCCCCCCGATACACCCACTACCCACCTACCACCAGACCCACCCCGCGCACTCCCCACCCCCCCCCCCCACCCCCCGTGAGTCCCCCCCCCACCACCCCCAACCCACCCCCCCCCCCCCCCCCACCCCTCCTACACCAACCCCCACCCCCCCCCCCACCCCCCGCCCCCCGCTCCTCCCCCCCCCAAATCAAATCCCCCCAAGCCCGGCCGTCCCCCCCCAGCACCATCCCCTCCTTAACCCCCCCCCCCCGTAACACCAACAACCTAAACACCCTTCACGGCCCCACCAAACCCCCCCACCGACCCCCACAACCCTACCCCGAACCCCCCCCCACCAAAACCCTTAACCAACCAGCCTTTAGCCTCCCACTAGGCCCCCAACCCCCCACCCACCCCCCACACGTCCCCCCCCTTACCCTCCAAAGCCCTATCTCCCACCAATCAGATACCCACCTCCCCAACAACCTCTCCCTCTCCCTCCATCGCCTCATTATTGCGTCTCCACATAGCTAAACCAAGGAGCAAGTTACAAAGTCTCACTACGTCACCAGCACACTCAATTTTGTAGAATTATGGGTACCCCTAAGGCAATCGCATGGAATCCCCCAATATACCCCTCCGCCCAACACCTATGCCGCACCCACCACACCCTCTCACCCCAGGTTAATGAGTGTGCCGGGTTCTGTTCACCAGTACTATCCCACACGGTCTGCTTGCCCACCCAATACCCAAAGCGCCACAACACTATCAGTCCTTAACCCAGCATCTGCCAGCTGTCGTCCCCGATCCCCCAACACACAATTTATCAAACCCCTACTTAGAATTACTACCACGTGGTCCATTAATATAAACTCCCCCCATCCTGCCGCGACTACCACCCCTCCAACAGCCACGCCCCACAGCCTACGAGCACTTATGAACGTTATCGCTTCTCCCTATATGCGTATTATACAACGCCAGCATGTAGTATGCCACTGCCGCTGCCGTTTTCACGACTCCACCTTATCCAGCTTTTCCCATATTTGTAAATTCTCCCCCAATATTCGTCGATATTTCTTTGCTTCCAAGGTCTTGTATAAAACATAGAAAAAATGTGTATTCCTATCTTGGTACTACAGTTAATTTCAAACTACAGCTAAATTGGGTACCGTTTTTGGTGCATACCGCCATATCAGGTTCATTAATTCCGCCGTATTCTAGAACCGACAATATGGGTATTTAAATGTGCATCACAAGTTCATACTGATACCGTCCAGACAATATCACCATGTCCTGGTATGGAGCTATACGCCGTATATGCTGTCTAGGGAGAGCAACTCGATAAAATTAAAATACATTCCGGGTTTAAAGACTGATAACGTCCAGACAATCAATACGCCGTATGGTATGGAGCGGATACGCCGTATTGATGTCTAGGAAGACATACTCGATAAAATTAAATAACATTCTGGGTTGTCTCCCGGGAAGCACTTTTGTTTACAGCGAAGTCTTTAAGTTAGACTTTTCTTCAGTGTATCCTTTATTCCATCTCATGCATGCTAATGTACCTGCGTGTGAGCCATTCTTCTGTCTTCGCATCTCGAATGTAATCGGGTCCTAAGTTCAATACTCCTTTGTAGAATCCTTTAAGCTTTTGGTATGCATGCGAGACTCCATTTATCTTATCTTTCTCACTTACCTTAAGTAATGAAGGATTTTGCACCATTTGGTAAGTTACTTCATCATCACCATTGTAAATGGTAATCATTCCTTCGAATCGTCTTGCTTTAATTCTAACTTCTCTTAAAAATGGTTCACCAAAAATAACATCGCCCATTCCTTCATCACGATAAGCATCCATATTTTCTAAAACTGCAAAATCCGTCATCACAGAAAAAGTTCCAACAAAGATAGGTATGTTCATTAAGGCTCCTACAACATTATTCCCTTTGTACACCATTTTATCTTTCATTATAGAATTATGAAACTTTTTGGACATCACATTGACATACAATAATGGGAAAAAGTTAGCGTGTGTAAATTCAAATCCTATCATGCAAGAAAACTTTAAGTTGTGAGCACAATCTATATGGATCTTCTTATCATAGTCACAATAACTAGGGTAATCATCAATTCCAATATCAAGTTCATCATCCCTAGTTCTAAATTCCTCAATTACCTCACCTTCCTCAATGGTGGGCATTAAATCATCACCTTGATTTCTCCTAAGCTCAAATGGTTCATTTAGATCATTTAGTTCAATGTAATCTTCCAAGAAAGGGTCTAATGATCTATTTAACACCAAAGTCTCTCCCATAAGCCTAGCTTCTAAATCAAGTTCCATTCTTTCTCTCAAACTTAGCATGTAGACCCTCTTAATTATACTACTAGTAGATTTAACACTTTTGAAAATAATCTTTTCTTCCCCAACTCTTAAAGTAACCTTTCTTTTGTAAACATCAATCTTAACACAGGCGGTAGACAAAAATGGTCTTCTGAGGATTAAGGACACTTTGATATCCTCGAGCATATCAAGAATTATAAAGTCTACTAGGAAAGTAAATTTACCAATTCCTACTAGTACGTTTTCAGCTATTCCTTTTGGATATTTCACAGTCCTATCTGCCAATTCCACTGTCAACCTAGTGTGAGCTAATTCGCCTAATCCTAAGTTAAGGTAGGTCGAGAGAGGCATAACACTAACGCTAGCTCCTAAGTCAACAAGGGCATTGTTAAAACAAACATCATTAATAAAGCAAGGTAAAGTGGAACTCCCTGGGTCTTTCTCCTTTCGGGGTATGGTGTTATTGATATGTGAAGCTCCATAGGCTTCCATGAATTTTGGTCCATGATTCCCCTCTTCTTCTTCACAATAATGATTATCCAAACGACTTGGAAAAGCAACCGTCGTTTGTTACTGTTCTGTCCAGTAGATACGACATATTGGGATGATCCAATACGGCGTATCAAGTGTGAATCAGCTTCAATAGTGGTAGAAATCGACTTGACTTGATCTCTCGGGTTTGTTTCAGTTGAGCTTGGTAGGCTTCCAAATCCTCTTTCCTGTAGTACCTTGCTCATTTGCCCGATTTGAATTTCTAAAGTTTTAATTGATGCTCCTTGGTTTCTTATGGCAGATTCTGTTGTAGCTCGGATTTCTTTGATCAAATTGGAATTTTCTTCGTGTCTCTTTGCTGATTCATTCATGAATTTGCTCAGGGTATCTTTCATAGATTGCCTTCGGTCTTGGTACGAAGGATTTGCATTGTTCCTTTAATAGTACCCTGCAGCTGTTGCTCTATATCCCCTCCTTGAAAAGGTTAAGCTTCTTCTAGGGTTTTCCCTTCTTCTTTTTGTGGGCAGTCTTTGGTGTAATAGGGTCCTTTGCATTGTTCACATCCGACTTGAGCAGCATAAACTTTTTCATTCACCTTCTTGATCTCCCTTCCTAGATTGTTCAGTTGTGCTTGTATAGCAGCCAGTCCGTCAGAAGTCTCAGTACTTCTTCCTTTAGATGTTCCATTATGCCATTTTTGAGAGTATTCAGCCATTTCTTGGATGGCCTTTTTAGCATCTTCAGCAGTCTTAGTTGGAATGGCACCTCTTGAGTCAAGAATTTGTCGTGTCAGAATATCCAACCCATTGTAGAACAAAATTACCTCCTGCATCTCAGTCAAATAGTGTTGAGGACACTTCATCAAGAGTTCTTTAAAGCGCTCCCATGCTTGAAAAAAGGGTTTCATCTGACTCTTGTTGAAAGTTGTTGATTTCCTCCATTTTCTTCGCAGTTCGACCAGGTGGGCAATATTTGTTCAAAAACTTAGTTTTAAGATCTTCCCAAGTTTTGATCGAACCAGTTGGTTCGTTTCTTAGCCAACGACTTGCGGCTCCAGTTAAGGATATAGGGAAGACTCAGAGCATTAGTTGATCCACAGTGATGTTAGGAACATGGAATAAGTCAACTATTTTGAGAACTTTCTCAATGTGTTCATTTGCATCCTTGTTATCCGAACCGCTAAATGTGTTTTCTCGAAGCTCCTTAAGAAATTGTCCTTTCAGTTCAAATTGATCTTTGTTATCAATTTTAGGTCTAGCAACTCCCGATCCATAGTCTGTTCGGGTCTTGCTCATGTATTGCTCCATTGTTTCCGCCATTGCTTCCGCTTCTTCTTCCTCCGAGTATTCTTGGTCAGAAAGTAGATTGAAATCAGGCGATCTCAATTCGTCAAGACTTAGAGTCTTGAAGTGTCTCCTTGATGATCAAAATTCTCGTTCAGGTTCTTTGTAAGGTGTAAATAGTTCGCTCGTAGAACTCCTTGTCATGCACTACCTGAAACAAGGGATAAACAATCAGTAGGATTTGTCCCGGAGAAAGGTAAAAATTTTGGTACGAAAAATCAAATAGGAAAACCAAGATTTTAGCTTCTGTTTCAGATAATCGATACGCCGTATCCAATGGAAGTGGATACGCCGTATTCAACTGTCGACCAGAACAGTGTATTTAAGAAAAACAATTAAATATGCAAACAATTAAACACACGAATATATACAAGCAAACAATTAAATACAGATATACAAATATTACAAAATATACAAGAATATACACTAATCTAAATTACACTAATCCTAAGGGTTAGATCTAATCTAATGTTAAAAACCAAAATATCAAATAAAAATCCTCGGCGCTAAAAACTTGATGTGTTGTAGATAGGGTTGTTTTTTAATATGAATCAAGTTTTAAATTATATTTACCACTCAACCAAAAACAACACTTTAACGGTAGTGTACCCGATCGAATAGAAGTTTCGTGTAAGTAGGGTGGTCCCCGAATAATCCCACTGAGAAGCAAGGATTAAAATCTATCAATTTTTAATTAATACTTGTCACTAATCTCTGTTAATTCTATCTAAATACTATGTATAAACTATGCCAGTCGAAAACCTATTCTAATAAATGAAAAAGAGGGGTTTTCAACCTGAGAGACTGGCACGGTTTGGTTGGTGACTATAATCAATTCAAGAAACTGTTACCCACGCAAGCTAATTAACAAAAGATAAAAGAGCGGTCGAACCTTATATAAGAAAAATGTATTAACCATTATTAATCCGATTAGAACGTTGGTTTGTTTATTAAGTACAATGATTTCTTCTCTTGAGGTGGCATATCATTCTTAAGACTTAGGCATTACATCATCCTAAGACCTAAACACGTTAATTATGTCATAATTAAAGCATCCGCATAAAGCATCCTTATTTGCTTATTATAATCTATCTTAAGGATTGAAGCAATGGTGACCTTGTTAAACCCTAGCTCATAGAGACTTTACCCACTTACCGCTTAATGGCAATCTATACACAGTATCTACTTGTCCAACTTTCCATGGATCAGAAAGTTATTTGTTGAATTATCTAGGTTCACCTGCTAGTCAACACGATCAATAAACCATTGGCAATATCCACTTAACTAGTTAAGCGTGAAGCGTATCCTAGACACAGACTTAGAAGGACAATATTTGTGTAACTATTATTCTAGGTGTATAAATTACTACATTGAGAGCTATCCGAGACTCTAGATACGCTTGGTCCACTTAGCTAGATCCAGTTAAATGATAGGTCGCATACAAAAGCGTGTAAACAAGTATAAATTGATAAACATAAACAAGCATACAACGACAAATTCAAGAAATAGATATAAACAAATACCAAACATTCAGATCTTCATAATAATGGCTAATACCCGAAGGTAAGCCTTCAAACATCATAATAAATACAAGAGTAATAATTTAGCCAAGGTAAACTAATCGAGTTAACGAATGATACCAAAAACTGAACGATTACTAAAGTATATGGAATTACACGATGTCTCCTATGGAATTGAATACGTTGCTCGACCTCTTCTACTCTTTTTCTCCTCTGAAAATCGACTTTTGTGGTTTAGGTATCAAGAATATGATTTAGCACACTTAAAACTTGTTTTTGAGTTTTCTATTTATAATGTCTGGAAGTCGGTTCAATATGGCGTATCCAATAGGTTGGATACGGCGTATTAGAGTTTCTTGGAGTAGTCCACATTTGATATCTTCTAGAATATTATATTGATTCCATATCATGAATATGGCATATTGAGTCCTCTAGATACGAAGTATTGCTTTTTAATCTTCTGTGGTCTTTTGGTGAGTGCAGGCACGGATACACCATATCTTCTTGATGGATACGGCGTATTGGTCTTCAAAATAGTAATCTTTAAAATATCTTCATTTAAGCTCCAGAATGCGCGCCTTTTGTTATATTTCACCAATTACTCCATAATTACTGCAATTCTCAAATATAAACGATTAAGTAACATTTCTTTGCAATAACGATACAAAATGGGTTGATATCGTGGGATAATGAAACTATTCAAAGATACATTAAATCAAGTAAATTAGGAATGATATCAAAGATTTATTACGAACGTAGCACGCACTCAAAGGAATCCAGCCCAATACGCCATATCGACCTATCTGGATACGGCGTATCGAGTATTTTTGAGAAACTATAAATAGAAGACTCCAAAATGAGTTTTTAGTGTGCAATATCATATTCCTTATACCATACTCACCAAAGACGAATTTTAAAATAGAAGATCAGCCACGAAGGTCAAGCATTGATCATGACTCCATAGAAAACATCGTGTAATTTTTACTCTCTTAATTGTTCGATTTTCATTGTTTGATTAAGCTTGTATAATTACAATGGTTGTGGGCTAATACCCTTGGGTATTAGCCATCTTAATAAAAGTCCAATGTTTGGTTTGTTTTAAAATCGATTTCTTAATTTATCGTTGATTGTTTAATTATGTTTATCACCTCTTACTAGTTTATGTGTTTGAATATGCGACCTATCATTAAACTGGGTCTAGTGTTACGGACCAAGTAATCTACATACCGGGATAGCTCTCCATATCGTGTCTTATATTACTGGACCAAAAGGATCACAAATAACGTTCTGTCTTTATCTTTTGATTATGACCTTAGTTGGACCGGTAGGTGACCCGTTTATGTTTCAGCAATCATGCTCTTAATTAACTGATAAAGATATGAATATTGGACTACCAATATATAAAACATCGTCAAACAATAAGTGGGTAAAGTCCCGTTGGGCTAGGGTTTTAACAGGATCACCACTACTTTAATTCTCTAAGATGGATTATAATTAAACTAAAGGATGTTTTATGCGAATGCATTAATTATGACAGGATTAATTATGTCTAGGTCTTAGGATGATGTCCTGCCTAAGTCTTAAGAATGATATACCGCTTTGAGATAAGTAAATCATTGCACTAAAACAAACAAACCAGCATTGAACCGGATTTAATATGGCTAATACAGTTTTCTATCATTTGGCTTGTACCGCTTTTCTATCTTCTAATCTTCATCTTTTGTGTTTATTGTGTATTGAATTGATATTTGTCATCACCAAACCTGTGCCAGTCTCTCAGGTTGACCCCCCCCCATTTCATTAGACAACATACATAGCGTAGGTTTAACCAGTAAATAGACTAATTAAAATACTGATAGAATGTAGGATTAATTCCACTCTTAGTGTTCGACACCTTACTTACCGCGAACTCTATCTTGACCGGGTACACTGCTCATTAAAGTGTTGTTTTAGGTTTGTCGGCTAAATATAAATGTAAAACTTGATAATCAAATAATTGACCTTACACGACAGCACATCAGGTTTTTAGCGCCGCTGTCGGGGAGTGAAATTTTTTAACCTTATTCTTATCAGTATTTCTAACCATTAATTAATTAGTTAAGTGTAATTATTTAAATTCTGTTTGTATTTATTCGCATTGTGTGTTTAAATTGTTTGCATTGCTCAATACAACGTATTCAATTCATTGAATACGGCGTATTAGTCCATTTTACCTTTTTCTCTATTGCAAGATTGATTATAGGAAAAATAGACGACCCAAATATCACCATGGAGGAATACATCAGACTGGAAGAAGAAAAAGCTCGAAGACATGGTCGCACGTTCAATTGGTAAACTGCCACATTCGAGAAAGTTAAAAACTATAAAGATGAGGACGTCCATCCCATTGACTTCGAAACTAAATTCTCGGCCATAGTCTTTGACAATACATTAACAGCAATCCAGTCTGAACCCACGACGTTGTGCTCGACATGAAATTTTGCAAGAAGTACGCATCATGCCAATGGATTATGAAGAGATTCGCTCTTAGGAATAATTGCGAGCGAATTATGGTGGATGAATAAAAGGAATGAAGTGAAGGAAAATGTCGAACTTAAAGACCAGCTGAAACAAAAGTGCTTCCCGGGAGAAAACCCGGTCATTTTAATTATTTGTTGCATTTAATTGTTTGAATTTTAATTTTTTGCACGAGTCTATGTTCCCAAACATTACATACGGCGTATCGAACCCCATTGGATACGGTGTATGCATGTCTGGACGTTATCAGTTTTAAAACTTAATTATTTAATTTCCAGTAATTTAATTGTTTCTACAGGAGCAATATGGCGTATCCTAGGGTTTGGGATACGACGTATTGATCCTTATACAGTTGTGTGTTTAATTGTTAAGACTTGTGTTGAACTTATCTGGGCATTCTGAAGCCCTAGTTAACACACTTTTTTCTCAAGAACTCATCATGAAGAATTATCACGAGCAAAACATGAGGGAGTTTTCTGTTCTAATTCTATTTTCCTTTATTGTTTAATTATTTTATCTATACAACGAGGACGTTGTATAATTTAAGTGGGGGGATGGATAATTAGAACGTACTTGTCTTCTTTTTTACAAAATAACATGCAAAGTGCTTAAAAATGGTCAAAATTTAATTTTTTTTCAGCATGACTTTTTTAAAAATCACTAGTTACATTACCTAGCGCACTATAACCCTTGATACATATTGTGAGAATTAAGCCTATTCCATTTCCAACTGTCTACTAAATTCCACAAAATTATGAGTGTTCCAGTGATGTAGTGGACTTTAGAACTTGGCATGGTATATCACTCGAGACAGCCATGATTAGTACTATGGATTTAGATGGAAGAACATGTTCAACTGATAAATTTCTACGATTCAACCAAATAGCCTACATGTCGTAAAATTAACTATCCACATTGGTTAGTTAACTCCCGTGTAACCCTTAATTACTATCATTTTTAGAGTAAAATCCCCTAGAACAACCTGTTGAGCCATTCTTTTCTTTTTATACTCCATATTATATGTTTCGTTACAACTTTGCACCTTAGTCTACCGTGTAGATTAAGCCTATTTCTTTATGTTGCTAGTTGCTTTCGTGTAAAGTCTTGTATTTCCTGTGTCAAAGTGAAATTTTTCTATCTCTGTAATGGTCGGGAAATTACACAATGCAATAGGAAATATGTAGCTCGTAAGTTTCGCTACTTTTTGCTATTATGAATTATGTCCGATGATGAAGTACTACAAGGAAAAGATTATCCGGATAATTTATGAAAGTGAAGACGGTGGAATCAAACCGAGGTTTATTATGTATTATGAAAAAAAATGGAAAAAGAGAAAAGGCAAAAAAAAAAGAGAGAAGGAAGAAAAGTAGTCGTTTCAAAAAGAAGTTTATACCGAAGGAATCACTTAGAAGGATCGATTATTCGTTGATACGTTACAGAAATCAACGATGTTAAGTTTTGTAAAAATGGCCGATATCACCACTTGAATATAAGGATGTAAAAGCGGTATTTAAGTAAGTTGAACCGTTATAGGAACTTCAACTTTGGTGTTGTACTTTGTCATTTCTTGGATCGAGGCGTCTGTCTATATATTCTTCAGAGTCCTTGTCATGAAACGGTCAGGGAAAGTTACGAGCAACTGTACCTTATTATTGGCTTAAACTATTTGTTTTATGAACTTTATTTAACAATCAATTTTACTTCCCTTTCCTAGAAACTAACCTTAAGCTAACTCGAACGAGGACTTGTTCGAGCATGCATGTCTATTCCGTCGTTACGGCCATGTATGCATGTCTCACTGCCTTGTTGGATGATGACTTTTGGTGAAAGTTAGAATGTCCTTACCTTATATCATTCTTTATCCTAACCGCTGGTTAAACAAGAACAGGGATGTGTTCGGATTGTATATGTCTATTCCGTTGTTACGGCCGTGTATATACGATACAGCTGCCTTGTTGGTGTGGTACTTATGGTTAAAGACTGTTGAATGATCATCCAATAAGCCTTCTAACCTAATAAGCTATTGAACTTGTTCTTCCTTAACTTTAGCGGTTGAGATGTGTATCCTTGTCAAGCTTATGATATGACACTAATCACGACTAGCAATTGAGCGTACTACTTAAATATTGCACCCTCGATTAGTTGAGTGATCTGAGTGTCTTCATTTCCATATTTTGTGAGGAGCTTGGTTATGTACAGGTGATTAGGACAAAACGATGCTTAAACGGAAAATCCTTAACTTCGGTTCGGGACACATTTTTCATAAACTAAACTTTTTTCTTAAGTCTTACTGGAGGACAAGTAGGGTTCAAGTGGGAGGATATTTGATGACATCAAATAACATCACTTTATTATATCATTTATCTTATCTAGTTTGCCCATTTTTATATAATTACTGCATTATTTGGTACTCAATCTCTTTAAAGTTGATAAATGCAGTAATTCAGGAGTGTTTTGTGAAGATAAGCTAAAAGGCGTATAAATTAAAGCTAAAATGAAGACTTTTTTTTGAAGATTTCCTGAAAATTCAACTAAAACGTCTATCCATCTAAAGAGATACGGCGTATCACATCAGCGCCAAGACTTCACAGAAAAACCGCTTTTTAAATAATTCCAATACGGCGTAATCCATGCTATCTACATACGCCGTATCCATGAAGATAACTATTCGAAGATACAATACATCAAGTAAATTGGGAATGATATCAATGATTTATTACGAATGTAGCGCGCACTCCAAGGAATCCAGCCCAATACGCCGTATCAACCTATCTGGATACGGCGTATCGAGTATTTTTCAGCAACTAAAAAAAAGACTAAAAAAAAGAGTTTTCAGTGGTGCAATAATTCATGTTCATATACCATACTCAACAGAAATGAAAAAAAAAATTTTAGAAGAGAAAGAACAGCCATTAAGGTCAAGCATTGATCAGACTCCATAGAAGACATCGTGTAATTTTTACTCTCTTAATCGTTTGATTTTGAATTGCTTGATTACACTTGTATAATTACAATGGTTGTGGGCTAATACCCTCGGGTATTAGCCATCTTAATGAAAGATTTAATGTTTGGTTTATTTTAAAATCGATTTTCTTAATTTATCGTTGATTGTTTAATTATGTTTATCACCTCATACCTTTGTTTATTTGTTTGAATATGTACCTATCCTAAATCTTGGCTGGGAATCTACTAGGTCTAGTGGGTTACGACCAACAATCTAGACCCTGGGGAATAGCTTCTCCATATCGAATCTTATATTACAGGACCAATCTAGGATCACAAATAACGTGCTGTCTTTTATCATTTTGTTATAGACTTAGTTTAGACTGTCCGGAAAGGTGAACCTATTTTGTTTTCAGAAATCATGCTTTTTTAATTAACTTATAAGAATGGAATACAGTGGACTACCATTATATAAAACACCTTTCAAACAATAAGTGGGTAAAGTCTCGTTGGCTAGAGTTTTAACAGGAACAACCCTGCATTTCTTCTCTAAGATAGATTATAATTAAACTAAAGGATACTTTATGTGGATGCATTAATTGTGACAGAATTAATTGTGTCTAGGTCTTAGGATGATGTCCCGCCTAAGTCTTAAGCATGATATGCCGCTTCGAGATAAGTAAATCATTGCACTAAACAAACAAACCAGCATTTAATCAGATTTAATATGGCTAATACGTTTTCTATCATTTGGCTTGTACCGCTTATTCGTATCTTATAATCTTCATCTTTTGTGTTTTTATTGTGTATTGAATAGGGTATTTGGTCCATCACCAAACTGTGCTAGTTCTCTGGGCTGAAATCGGGGTGATTGGGAAGAACTCACATTTTTGTGGAGTCGCCCCATTTCATTAGAAGTAAAAGACAACGTACATAGCATAGTATTAACCAGTAAATAAACTAATTAAAATACTGATCGAATATAGGATTAAATTTCCACTCTTAGTGTTCGACACCCTACTTACCGCGAACTCCATCTTGATCGGGTACACTGCTTGTTAAAGTGTTGTTTTAGGTTTGTCGGCTAAATATAAATGTAAAAGTTGATAATTAAATAATTGACCCTACACGACAGCACATCAAACCTAAAAGTGAAATCTGAGCTTATGCGCCAATATGTTATTTCGACTAAGTTTACTTAAAGTTCTTCTATTAACATCTTGAAGCAAATGTGGAACCTCATAAGGAATGGGGCCATACATATCGACAATGAACCCTTATCAAGAACAGATCCTGGGAACTAACAAATATAAGTATATGAAATGTCATCACACTTAAAACCGTATTATTTAAAAGGAAACCATTGGCTAGTTCATAGTTTTATCATAATATTCAAGAACACTGCTGGCCTAACGCCTGTATTAACATAACTTTGAAGATTAAGAGACAATTTAATTTATGAAATGCGAGATAATCATCAGTGTCATATGTCTAACCTTTCCCAAGATCTCCAAACAAATGGCACGTTCCCAGCAGACAACATTTATCGGTCTAACACAACAATCACAATTAGATAGTCATTAGTTGGTAATACAACTAACCACTGTATTTCAAGCTTTACCTGTTTTGACAACTACCGAAACCTACCCATTTGGGTGTTTTACACTTTTAATAATAATTAAGAGTAGTCGTATTAATATGTTACATGGTAATATAACGGTTCTAGATTCATACCTTATCACCAATTCAACATCAACACTGAGCCAGTATCTCTTAATTAGATCAAACTTTACGGATCCTTCCATAACAAGCTTCAATATCATGTAACTCAAAATCACACAAACTAACAAACACATGATAACCCACTACTCAGCAGCTTTTTAATTGCATCGTTAGTCGCATTCTCAGTTATACAAACCTGAACCACAAAGAAAAAAGGTGGAAAGAGAAGAGAGCCTGAATTTATGAAGTAACTTTAGAGGCAAGAAAAGAGCTTCTAACTAATGCATTTAATGATAAAGAAACGACATGATATTCATCATTTTCCTATACTTGAGCCTTTGCAGGCCGGCTCTCACACCCTAATTATCTAATTCTACAAATCACAACCTTACTGATTAAATAATTACAATTCAAAAAAATTATGTAAAAAAATCATGAGATAACAAACTTCTAAGCTCGCCATTATCACAAACCCATCACCAACGGGATGCATAATGTCAAACCGTTACCTGAGATTAAATTTAGTAAAGCAAGAGAGTAGAATCGTTTGGTATGATTTGGTCTTTTTGGTTTTTTCCCTTGAATTGGATGAAAAGAGCTTTTGATCTTCCATTTGTATGCTTGTAACTCCAAAAAGTATCCAATAGGTTGAAATTTTTGTACAACTCTCAAAGCTTACGTTATTCCTCATGAAGCCTCCACAATAAATAGGGAAACCCAATCTTTAAGTATAATAGATTATTATATGCACATACATGTTCCAAGAAGTTGAGGTTGGACTATCTAAGCTTTGAAACTATTCGGTTTTGACGTACAAGGTACGGATATCTGATTTTATTCTTTCAATTGCGAAAATGATCGTATAGTTTCTTAACTAGAACTAGCAAATTGCAGAAACAGAAGTAATTAGAGGACGGAAGCAAAAAAAAATCTTGACAAAAGTTGTTCTGCACAAAAAATATAAAGATACAAATATAAGGTTTTTACATTGTTTGGCCATAAGGTTGGGTGCAATTTGATTCTATGACATGGTGCATTTTAATAAAAAAGGTTAATAAAAAATTTTTTACACTAAAAAACAATTTTATTTGGTGAATCGTAGAGGGCACCGCCACTCCAATCACCTTGCAAGAACAATCCGCCCCAGAGTTGCTGCCTGATTAATGCCTTCGCTTAACCCTTGGTCTATCGTAAAATGAAGTGGTTTCAAATAATCATTTGTGATATATTGTTAGTATCTCAATGTTTAAAATGAACAAAAAAACCCTTCGATAAATTGTTACTGACACATTAGTTTACTAGCATCATCTTCATTATTGTTAATAGAATTTTATTGATTGAAAATTGTGATATTTAAACCTAGGTATTGTGAGCTATTAACTAACATAGAGTACAATGTGTGCGGTCAAATGTGGCACGATGGCATGACACTATCCGTAGTAGTGTGCTTTGTCTACGCCATCACCTCATTGTTTGGTATTAAAAGGATTTTATTAGGAGGGCGTAATAGTCAACCCATAGCTATTTGTCTTGTTTTTAATGAAGGCGTAATGCCCAACACCTCCTCCACCATATGTTTGGAATTTGATTTATGCAGTTCCAAGTACCCCCCCACTTATTAGTTTGCTCAGTACCTCGCCCCCCATATGAAAAGTGTGAGTGCGTGGACCCTTACCTATTCAATTTACTATTAATATCCTAATGAGCCTCCTTAATCAACTTGCACATTGAACGTATCGTATTGAACTTACATCATTGAAATGTCATCTTCGTGATTCTAAACTCATTGGTTAAACCTTTCGTTTAAATTGTTTCATAGAACCGTTGTTTATGATCATATATGCTTCTTTTGTTTCATATTGCTATTATTTCATATCCGTGCACTCACTCAGCCATATTTTCTTTCCATGCGATAGGTAATCAGGGATTGAGGCATAGAGATTCAGAGTTGATCCAAGTAGCATGGAGTGTTAGTGACTTATTACTTTTGCCTATCTAGTTTCTTTAGAATAAAATTCATAGCGAAACTTTGTAATGCCATTTTTAATTTGAATTATTGGAAAAACTTATGTTATTTATTTATTGGTGAATTCATGAGACTTTGATTTTGCTCTGTTTATGTATCGTTTGTGTAGTCCTTGGTTCTTTGGAATTGGGGTGTTACAATAGAAGTGTCACTCTATAAGAAAAATGATTTAATTCTCGTCGTGATGGTATGATTCATTTTACGTAAGAGGAAAACCGAGGGGAGAAAAAGTCACCCCAAGGGAAAATTCGATACACCTAGTCTATTCGGTATAATAATAACAGCTGAAAGGTGACCGTCAAAATACCCGAAAGATACAAATAATGTCGTCGAATACTTTAAAAATCTATGATATGGGTGAAATCACATATGAATATATTAAAATCAGCGCTTATTTTTTTTTATTTACGCGTTTGTGATAGATTTGGTTTTCCCCTAGAAACTTAGGTGATTAGCTTACTCAATAGAGATTTCGGGTTATGAACAAACAAATGTTATGACACATAGATTCACAAATGTGGTTTTTAAAAGAACTAGCTTTGAAATCAAAAAGGGTTATCGACGCAGCATTTTGCTCGTTTGCCTTTCACCACTATGAAAATAATAATAAATAATAATAATAAAAGTTCTTTATTTATGCTGTAAAATAAAACAAAACAAAAAATAAAAGTGATTTTACAAATCACGTGTGATTTTTTTGGAAGAAATTTCAACACTAATAAATGGTCGTAAATATATCAAAGTGTCCATCTACTAAAAGATAAAAATATTATCATTGCGATGGTTGTGTGTTTTCGTAGCCTTGGCGATTTACCGTGCAAGATATGTATTTAAAAAAGGTGAAAATTTTGTTTTTTTTTTTGTTTGATGAAAAAATGGATAGCAAAAATTCATCTATTTGTTTTTTAAGATTAGATGTTCTATAGGTATCTCACCTCTAGATAGTAATATCTAAAATCCACATTACAAACCTAGCCTTTGGTCTAGTGGTATGTGAATTCTCTACCAACCTAGATGTTGTGTGTTTAAGCCTCGCTTGAAGCATGTGTGAAATATATTGTGAGATACGAAGAATAGGTTGTGAAAAATTGTTGTTAAAAAAAATCTAAAATCCACATCAGTGTCATGAGGTAATTTACATAACCTTCTACCACTCATTATGTGTTTGCACTTGGAGTTGCGAGATTCTTGGGATGTGCTCAATGGGTCATTCAGGTCAGTTTCCATTTTCTAAAACCATTGCTTATGTACACATAAAATATATATGATTTAACCCTTGTACAGCTTAACTGTTGTATTGCTGTTGTTAATTAATCCTTAGGTATATGAGTCTATTGGAGCCTATTTGTTCTTATTGGGAAGTGGATACTTTTGGTTGCCATCAGTCTTACTAGCCTAAGGGATTCAGACGTTCATCTTACCGCCGACATATGTTTATTACTATGTTACAAGGTAATCTTTAAGGCACGACATATTTCCAGGTTTAAACAGTCGTTTTTTTAGTTGCTTAAATATATCATAGAAACTGAGCCTCGTAGGGTATATTATCATAAAACGAAATAAAAATGAAGCTTTTGACTGGAGATTAACCTGACACACTTTTTTCTACTGAATTTTTTTAGCAAAGGTAGTTTGTCAAATATGATTATTATAACTGTATTATCTCAGTATTCATTGTAAATGTGTATAATTCAGTCATATCCTGCAACTTATTGGAATTAACCATTTACATATTCGGATTTTGCTGAAGTACTCAAATATAAATTATTGCTTATTCTTCATGTTCACAATTCTACTTTCGTTAGGATGGATTTCGTTTATCTTTGTAATGATTAGTTGATCCATTTAAAGTCTATAGCCCAAAGTTACAAAGTAACGTTTTTAAGTCAAATGTAACACCACCCAATTAGGTCGCACGTGAATAAGGGACTGGGGCATGTCACAATCTTAGATCAATAACAAAGATAAACATAGACGACCCATTAATAAGTTATTTACAAATGATACATAAGATTTAACCACTGATACATTGATTTAACAAACATTTGTTACAAAAAGCCCGAAGCTTAACTTCTCATTGTCCACTTACAAAGATACTAGTTCATAATATCATGATTCCCAAAATAAAAAAGCAACCATATTTTTAAGCATGTCCATCCCAACATACAAAATCATCAATGAACGCTGGCACCATTGTGCTTACTGACCTCTGAAAAATATAGCTTTAAAATGACAACAATAATGTTGGTGAATTCATAGGTTTGATAAATCGTATAAGGTTGGACCACAAGATTTCCCCAAGTATATGATAATGCAAGAGATGCAAAACATCACATAATTGTAATTACTTACTTTGCTCTAAGCTCATGGACATGCAGCTCACATAAATTGTAATTAACATTGCCCGTATTGATGTTCTAACCCGCAACATCCCTAATCCGACATGGTATACGTTCGTTTGCCTAGTGATATCTAATCACCCGAACGGGGTTGTCAAACCCAACAATCTATCATAACATTCGCCTAACATGAGACCAATCCAAATTGGTATATACCATCATTAACAGTTCACGATAATGGGCCCACTTTGGGTTATCGCACTTAGGCAACACTAATCATCTGTTATAAAAATTATCCACTTTTTGGTCGTCCAGTTAAAAACATTGCAAGTTTTTTTCCACCCCAAAACTTATAAAACAAAACCATGTAAAATGTAGGGCTATGAACTCACCTTGAGTTACTGATAATCCAAATATCACAGATAATGCGTCACGCAAATGATCGGATGCAACCTAAATTAATATAGGCCGTATAAGTACTAATCACATTGATTAACTAATATCATATACAATATATGTAGCTACCTCACCACTATTTGTAATTTAAAAATCGTTGTTGATACGAGTGAAAACTAATATAATTACATTTTAGTAAAACAGCATAACTTTCCCTTTTTAAACCCGTTTCTTTTTCCTCTCACTCGCTTTCTTACGTCCCACGTCTTTCGTATTGAGAGATTATATAAATATTACATTTTTATATTTTATAACCTTCTGATGAACAGTACTTTTACTGTTCATGACGTTTTATAAATTTACTTTTATAAATTTAATTGTCGTAATACCCTTAAATGCAATAACTTATTCGTTTTAAAATCCCGATTTTATAGCGATTCCCTTCGACCCACGACTTCGTTATCAAAATTATTCACATTTTATATAAAGTGTTGTTTCTGCTGATAACAGAATTTTAACTGTTCATAGTTTATAAAATACTTGTATAAACTCGAATTAATGCGTAAACGTCGAATTTTATTTATCGATTTAAGAGCTCCGTTTTTAGTAATATCTTTCGAGCACGTTCACGTGTAATTGAAAGTTCTATTTTATTTATGAAGTTAGACAAAAATTAATGTTTCTTATCATTAACAGTAACTTTTTATAAAAATATTTTTATACATTTTAAGTATATAAACTCGCGTAATTCATAACTTCTTCGTTTTTAATCAAAAAATTAGGTTTTTTATTGTTTTGGAATCCTAAAAATAAGTATAATCTGTTAAAAAAACCAAACTTTCTGTTTTGTATAATTTTTATAAAATTTATTTTATAAACCCGTTTAATTAACGTATAACTCGTAATTAGCATATCTTTTTCGTTATTAATCCGTTTTTTTCGATTTCTTAATCTTTTTGGAATCGACGTGAGGGTTATTATATTATAAAACAACAAACTCATCGCCTAGTTGGTCTAACCACAATCCACTCCCCAGGTCTCAAGATGATCTGGGGTAGTCTAACTCAAAACCTCAGTCGCTCAGGGGAACCAGTTTTGAAAATTCCGAAATCCAAACAAAATCACCTTTATAATTAATATGTAATACTTTTATATATTCATTGATTTTTAATGTATTTTTCACTTTGTAGTATTACCATCAGTCTTTTATAAATATATTTAACAATGTGAACATATAATAATGTCCATAAAATCCTTTTCTTTGTCCACATAATCCATTGACAACAAGATTTACCCAAGATTACAAAGTTGTTTTCCACACTTTACTTGTAGCTTATTTATGTAAATCACCTAAAAACCATAATCTTGCATTAAAATAAAAAAATAATAAAAACACTTTTAAGCTTAACCAAGATTGTAAAACACTTATGTATCCATTTATAACCTCATAATATCATCCATATAACATGTGTATAAGTTCACAAAATCATGTTTACAAGAAAAATATACTTTTACAAGTTAAACATGTCTTAAATGATTGGATTTACAAACATAAACCTAATATATATAATATAAAATATATATATATATATATATATATATATATATATATATATATATAAACTTATGAAATGAAAAGATAAGGGTGTTAGATGACCTTAAGGTGATTTATGATGATGAGAAAATATGTGCTAAACCCTTGCTTAGATTATAACCCAGGCTATTTATAACATAGAAAACCCTAACTTTCTAAATGAAAACCTAAGCTTTCTTTTCTTGATTCACACTTGTAAAAGTTAAAGCCAAGGCTGTAAATACATGTAGTATAACATAGGAATGATTGTGTGATGGCTTTGTATGGTCTAGGAAAATCAAGGCAAAGATTATGTATAAGGGGTTGTTTTGTTGTCGTGGTTAAGTAGAAAGAAATATAGGTGTGTATTGTTGTTTTCTTGTTAAGTGTTTTGCAAATGTGTGTTATCCTCAAGCTCCATTGGATACTTGTATATCGTGGTAATAGCTAGTTAAAAAGAAGCAATAGTAGTCCCCAAGACATGGATTGAGTAAAAATGGGAAAACAATTTTTCAAGGGAACAAGGCATGGTGGGGATGAGGGCTCGGTTTAATGACTAAAAGTTGATACAAAGCAAGTTGGTCATTTTTGAGTGCTCTGGTCCCCATTGTATGTAATGCATTGGGTAGAGTGGGGGAGACCTTCTAGATGGTTTTTGATCATTTACAAAATATCTAGTATCATATATGAAAGTTACAAGTTACTAGTTGATAAGGTTTTTTTACATACAAGAAGTTTATTTTGGCTAATTTACATGTATCTTGGTTTGATTTTTTCCAATGTAAAAAGTGAAAAATGATATTAAACTTGGTGACACGTTTAATAAAACTTTGGGCATATAGGTTGACATTGTGGGTAATTTTGTTGAAGCGGAGAATGTTTTGGTAAGTTCGGGAATCTTAAGCTTATGTTAATCGCGAAAACGTAAACACGTTACTAACCGATAAAAAAATAATAAACAAAGAACCAATAATTATTCTCAAAATAATTATTTACTACTTTGATTGATGTAAACAGCTTACTTGTATGTATGCCCGTTTTACATTTGAATGATCGGTTTTAGCTTACGCGATTTACTTAAACATGAAATTAAAAGCAAACACGTACAACAACCAAAATAAATAGTAGATTTTATTGACATCGTCAATGACTTGAAAGACACAGGGTGTTATAGAACTATTCCCCTGTTTAAATACTTGTCCTCACGGCTTACGGCGGGCAACTTGAAGACGGTGCGGGCCTTTCCAAAAAGGTGCGGGTAGTTCTTCTTGAATTGGTCTTCCACGTTCCCACGTGAACTCAGGACCTCTCTGGAGAGTGTTGTAGTAAATGATGGTGGATGAAGATTGGTAGTGGGCCCATCTTACCTTGACAATCGGGACAGAAAACTACAAACGGCCTATGTCCTCAACTGTTTGAGCTCTCGATCCATGATCTCGACCGGTTCCATCGACAACTGAGCTTGTCATCAACGTGATAGGCTATCCAATGCCACAGTTAGCTGATCATCAGAAAAACACCCACTTCAAATGGATACACGAAAAGTGTTTGAACCCACTAAGCTTCTTTGTGTGAGAGCCTCAAGGGAAGTCTTGTATGCACACAGCACTAACTAACTTTTTTCTAACACCTTGAAAAAGGTCCGACATATCATGGGTTAAACTTCCCCCCCCCCGTTTGCAAATGTACGAACCCCTTTCCAAGGCGAAACCTTCAGCAAATTATCTCCAATGAAAATCCTCGGCTTGACTCTACTTATCGGCATTAGCTCTTTTGTGCTCGCGAGCGGTTTGCATTCTCTGCTTGATCTGAATAATCTTCTCGGTCGTCTCTCGAACTAAATCTGGACTGGTAAGTTGCACTTGCCCAACCTCGGCCCAACCAACAGGGGAACGACACTTTCGACCGTAAAGTGCTTTGAATGGTGCGGCCTTAATGCTAGCGTGATAACTGTTGTTGTACGAGAACTCAACTAAGGACAAATGGTCGACCCAACCCTTTCCAAAGCTCTATCACGCAGCACGTAACATATCACCGAGAGTTTTGAATGGTCCACTTCGCTTGGCCCGTCGGTTTCCTGGATGGTATGACATACTTATGCCAGCTATACCTAAAGCCCTTCTGGAGGGTTAGTGACTTCCCGAAATTTGATGCGAACCAGGATTCACGATCGTAAAATGAAATTGAGACTAGGATTCCATTGTCCTTGTGCACCACTATCCGTTAGGTATATTTATTCCAGTTTCACCGGGGATTCCAGTTTCCCTCATCGTAGAAAGAGTGCAGACTTTAGTGAGTCGGTCCAATAATTCACCCAATGGTATCGTAGCCTTGCGACGACCTTAGGAACATCAAAACAAAATCCATAGTGATGCTGTATCCCACTTCCATTGAGGTATTCTCCGGGTTGTACCAACAATCCGATGGCCTTTTGGTGTTTTCGGGCCTTAACCCTAAGCACACAGAGTCAAACACTTGCAAACATAGTCGCCATGTTTGGCCTTCATAAATGGGCCACCAATAATAAAGCTTCTTCATCTCTAGTAACGTCTACAAACCCGAATGAATATAGTATTTTGACTTTGGGACTCGTGCATAAACACAGTCCTCAAGTCGCCATAACATGGTAACCCAACTCCTGCCATTGAAGCATAGTAGTTATCCATCCGCACGATGGTTCTAACATTTTCATGCGAATTTCTCTGGATCTTTAGAAATTCCAACTAACGATACCTCTAACATCTTCGAATTGTGGTCTTTGAGTCTCTCCCTCTCCCGGCTTCCGAGCTTCATTCTGAGTATTCAAGATTTTGTTGGGGAACTCCAAGCCATAGTCATGACCTAGCTCGAACCCCTTAATGGTTGATCTCTCTCCTTTTCCTGCTTAGAGCATCCCACAACAACATTTGCCTTTTCCGGGTGATAACGAATCTTAACATCGTAATCACGACAACTCAACCAACGACGTGCCATCATGTTCAACTCTTTCTGATTAAGAAAGTTGTTTGTAGACTCTTAGAACAGTGAACACCGTGCACTATGGTTCCATACGGTAAGTAGCCTCCAAATCTTGAAGCGCACACTACTGCTCCAAGTTCCAAATCAAGAGTCGTATAGTTCCATCCTCATGAATCTTTCAGTTTTTGGCCGTGATGCATAAGCAATCACCTTTTCCTCTTTGCCATTAACACGAACGCCCAAACCCTTCTTTGAAGCAACGCAGTATGCATAAAATCTTTCGCTTTCCTTCAGGTAGGCCAGGATTGGTGCACTGCACAACTTTGCTTCAAACATGTTTAAAAGTTGCTTCTTAATTTATCACCCCAACCAAACTTGACCTTCTTCTAGTAAGCTTGGTCATATGTTTGGCGATCTTCGAAAAAACCCTTCAATGAATCTTCCGTAATACCTAGCAAGACCTAAAAATTGACGAATCTCCGTTGGTGACTTAGAGGAGATACCCAATCTTTAATGATTTCGATCTTGGCGGGGTCCACGTGAATGCCTTTACTATCAATCAATCACGTGACCAAGGACTGTAACATGTTAGGAATCCAAAATTCACGACTTGGAAAACTTGGTATCAACTCTCCTTCTTAAGCAACTCACTAGAGATTAGCTTAAGGTGCTCTTCATGTTCTTTTGCTTGTCTTCGAAAAATCAAATAACGTCAATAAAGACAATCACGATTTATCCAGATATGGTTTTGCAACACGCGATTCATAATGGTTCCATAATACGCAGTGCATTCGTCAAACCAAATGGCATAACTTTGAAATTCATTTATGGCCGTAAACGAGTACTTAAAGCGGTCCTTTAGAATGTCTTCTTCCGAACCCTCTTTTGGAGATAACCTGCACCTTAGGGCGATCTTTTTCGAGTAGACACTCGACCCTTGAAGCTGATCAAATAGATCATCAATTCTTGGAAGTGGATAACAGTTCTTCACTGTTAGTTTATTTAATTCCCGGTAATCAATGCACATCCGGAATGATCCATCTTTCTTCTTGACAAACAAGACCGGAGCTCCCCAGGGTGAGGAACTAGGTCTTATAAAGCCTTTGTCAGATAATTCTTGCAGTTGCTCCGACAACTCTTTCATTTCAGAAGGTGCCAATCGATAAGGTGCACGTGCTACAGGTGCAGCACCAGGTACCAAATCAATTTGAAACTCCACTTGTCGAGTGGAGGAAGACCCGGTAAGTCCTCAGGAAATACATACAGAAAATCTTAGACAATGGGTACATCCTCAAGTCATTTCTCCTCCGACTTGTCTTCCGCCTTTTTCGTAGTAACATGTGCCAAAAAGATAGGACATCCTTTTAGCAAATATTTCTGAGTTTTGGTGCACGAGATGATGTTCAATCGTGTCTCATTTCCCCGGTTACTCCCGTCACCATGAACGATTAGAGTTTCATTTCCCCAAGGGATGCGAACAATCTTCTCGGCACACACAATGATCGCTTGGTACTTCGCCAACCAATCCATACCAATTATAGCATCGAAGCTACCAAGTTCTACGGGCATTAAATTTATGTTGAATGGGTGGTTCAGGAGATTTAATGTACAACCCCTAAGAATAGTGTTCAACCCAATTATTCTTTCGTCGGCTAGTTCAACATCATAATAGTGATCCAAGGTAGATGGTGTGATGTCAATTTGGGAACTAAATGTAGTGGACACAAAACTCCTATTGGCACCAGTATCAAATAAGATAGAAGCATAAAGGTTGTTGAGAAGGAACGTACCCGTCATGACATTAGAGTCTGGGTTGGTCCCCGCATGCCCTACCGCGTACACCTTTGCTGGAGCATTTGCATTTACACCCTGATTACCATGGTTGTTGTTGTTGTTCTTCAATTTTGGGCAGTCCTTCTTGAAGTGTCCCCGAACTCCACACTCGAAGCAAGTAGGCCCTTGACCTGTCCCATTTCCTCTTTGGTTACTACTCGGATTACTTTCAGAACTTCTACAATTTCTCCCCAAGTGACCAAATTTG